>VKOC01003258.1:0-21985 GCA_009364415.1 Spea multiplicata
ACTCCCATCACTCCTGTGTTCCAATGGCCCTTTAACACTCCCATCCTGTGTTCCAATGGCACGTTGGGGCAAAAGCCTGCACCATTAATGCAGGGTTACATGGGGTTGTGGGGGCAAGCAGAGGTGAAGAGTTATATAAATACATAAATAAAAGGAGGTTATGTAACGTAAGAAAGTTCTGGTTGCACTTGTGCTTGCACTTTACCACGTTTTTTCCTGGCTCAAGCTGCGCTATTGGCGGGAGTTTAGAATATAAATATGGGTGTAATGACGCCACTAAGCTGCCCACCCATAATGAGTTATTTATGTATGTTATTACTATATTGTCGTGACTTTTATTGGGGTAAAGTGATGCCTTCAGGCTTTTAAGGCGATCAGCAAGGTTCTAATTGAGTTTGGGTGCTCTGGGTGCTAAAGGTAAGAGCTTTTTATATATATACATATAAATGCTCCATTGGTGGGGTCCTTGGAAACCTATAAATTGCAGGAGTGTCTGTGTTTAGGAAGGCCTTTTGGCTCCTGGTAAGTAATGTACTTGCAAAGATTTAGCTCCATATAAGTAACAGCATTTCGTGTTAGGACCCACCTATATTGGCGTACTTTGGCGTACTGGTGGGCTTAGCATAATATGGCCATATGATGTGACTAAAACTCCAATTTTGTCATCTTAAGTAGCTTTAACAAGGATAGTTGATGTGAGTGGGCTGATTTAGAGATTATATATATATATATATATATATGTAAAAATAGACGTGTTATTATGTGGCTTTGTTGATAAACTAAATAAAAGACCATGGCATGTTGTATCCAATTTTGTTATCATGTGTTTTTATTTATTAATCTGCAGTTATGCCCCTTACAACCTCATGTTCGCTAATCCAACCGCATCCCTACATTATTGCATTGATCGGATATGTTGGGGGCTAAGCGTGAAAAGTCAATCTCTTGCTTGGTTTGAAATCAAGTGCATTTTATTTTGTACATTGTAACGCAGAGGCTTTGTCGCTTTTTTTGCTCACCATAAGTATAAGAAGTCTGTGGTTGGAAACCTTTCACAGATTTACCCGAATGGGCCATATCCTGCGCTGATAAATCTTCTAAGAAGCTTGAAACAGTGGCATGAAGCGACCCCCGCTCCCCCTCAGCCCTTGGACCCTTCATACCCCCACCTACCTTCACGTTCTTGCTGTGTTATGATTGCTGTTGCTTCTTTGTATTATGTTTTATATCAGCGCGTGATTGAATGCTTGTTTAATGTATTGATTTTATTGCGGACTCTACACAAATGTAAGCCTGTATATATTCTGCTAAGCTGTCGATGTATTCATTCCGAGCGGCATCTTGTCTTGTATATGATATGTATGTCTGGCCTTGAATAAACTCAATCAAGCTTGAAACAGCTGTATGTAGGTAGAGTGCTCATGCAATTTAACCCTGCGCTGTAGTCAAGGCTACATATAAATTAGCAGGTTTATGCAAACGAGGGAGCCATTAGAACAGTGGGGTCAGCAATCAAAAAGCGACAAACCTTGTGTCCTGAATGTCTCCTGAAAGTCTCCACATTCAGTTCATATAGTGATTTGGACACATTGCACTTTTGTTAATTAGGCTTGCAATACAGAAAATGACGTGATTTTAATAGTATCAGGAATTGCTTTGGCTTTGTCTCCTTATCTTTGTAGAGTCTTAGAATAAATGTTGATTGAAGTCGTAGAAGACTGTTCCTTTGGAGTATTTACAGATCAAAGCCATTACAGTGCATCTGCGCCAGAACTGTCCGTGTCTCCAGATTTCATTGTTTGTTTTACTACAATCCCCCAACAAACCACTCTGTCAGAGTCATTTTTAGATCATGACATCATCAGTCAAACCAAGATCCCCAAAAAAGCAGATTAAGATAAATAGCAGGATAAATAATGTTTAATGTTTGTTTCCCCTTGACAGCTGTTGCTGGAATGTGAGCCTGGCAGTTAAAGGGTGCAGTGTATGCCGTGTGTAACAGGGAGTCCTATGCTTTATACACATATCAGATCTTTGGCTAGTTGGCAGAGAGGAAAGCAGATGTGGCACACAGTATGGGCTACATACATTTCCACTTTTCAGATAGGTTGAATTACAGCGTACTTTCAGAAATCATAGTTCCAATCACTCGGGAATCAGACAGCATATATTGTATGATCCTTTTATAGAAGAATGTACTTTAGCCAAGGAAAAAAAAAAGGTCTCTCTGTGCGTGTTTTGCAAGACGCTCTCTTCTGCTTATCTTCCAAATATAGAAATATTGTTATTGTTCAGTGCCCATAAAATCCTCAGCCCTGTTACGGTCTTTGACATTTAGTTTAGATTTTCTTTTTATTGCTGAGTTGAGCCGCTCTTACATGGACACCATGAAGGCCCAGTTTTTTAACATTCATTTGGAAAATGTTTACGTATCGTATGTTGCTGGATTAATACTAGTCAGTCGTAAAGGCTGGCGGTGACTAATCATTTCAGCATTTCTTTAAGATGAACTGTAAAATATGTATCAAAAGAGAGTTGTTGCCCTGAACAGGTAATAAATAGCTAGCAAACAAAAGTATATTGCAAAAGTTTTCAAGCGCTCACAAAAGAACTACCACTTAGAGGACTGCATTGGGGAAAAAAAACGTTTTTTCGGGTGTTGCGGTGGGAGCAGGCGGTCAGACAATGTACCTGCCGGTCTCAGTGATCCTGTGCACTCCTGCAAGGCTGCCTTCGCATTGCTCGCATGCAGCATCCCTTCTCTTGTTCCTGTCACGTGAATTTAAGTCACGTCACATGACTCTGCTCCGTTCTGGTGGGACAAGAGAAGAGACGCTGTGTGCAAGCAACGCGGAGGCAGCCTTGTCGGATTTTGTATGAACGAGTATGCGTGATTGAGGGAATGAATGAATATCTGTGAATAATTAGTATCTGTGAATGAGGGAATGAATGAGTGAATGATTGTTTGTGAATGATGTTTGCGGGAGTGGGCGGGATTAAACACACATGTTGCGGGCGGTAATGGTCAGAAATTCAGCGGGAGCGGGATTAAGAAAAGAGTATTTTGGCCAACCAAGTCCATTACTGTCTCTTTCTTTTCGCTGCCACACTGCTATGCAGTACATCGACACGCAGGGGTTTCTGTTCAGTAAAGAGTGAGTTTGCATGAGTTTTGAATATGTCAAAGGTATCAGGAAATTAAAATGTTAAACTGCCGACTCACACTTTATTAAAAATACAGATACATTAACAAACTGTATAAATACATTCACGCTGACTTTCATACACACAAACCCAAAGATCCTCCCTGCACAGATTATCTCTGCTCCCGAAACTGCAGGCTGCCAGCTTGGGGATCCCGGCTCAGTACAGACTACATCATGCAGCTTCAAAGGGAGCTTCTCACTGGCTGATCCTGTCACATGATAGGAAATGACCATCACCTCCTATTCACTGTATTATACAGAGCTGCGGAATATGATGGCACTATATACCGGTAAATCAATAAAAAATAGTATTCTGTATGATTACGATTCTGTATAATATAAATACGTTATAACAAATACCTTTATGTCTGGTAGGCTTCTTATAGAATGTTTTTTTTATACTTTATTTTTTAGTTTAACATTTTAAGATGATGTATTTTTTAATATTACAGTTGGTATTATAAATCTATTGGGTACACTTTGCTGATGTAGACATTGATTTTACAGATGTATGTGCCTAATTATTTTTGCATCGACAAAAATATATATCTATAGTGCATAATAAGGTCAAGGAACTAAATATATGGTTTTAATGTAAAGATACAAAATACATAAATACTAAATGAGCTATTTGACTTTCCGCTTGTAGCATAAACCCAAAGTCCTAAGGTACGCAAACCACTTTAGTGCTAACTTACAAAGTATCAGAAAATGTCAGGAGTGTAAAGAGCGAAGGAGCTGAGACACCGTAAGAGTGCAGGATACATGACTGGGTGACAGCCGTGACATTTCGTCCATCTCTCGGGGGGTTAATAGTTCATAGGACTCTTCGCTGCCGTAAAAAAACGTTGCTACGTTAAGCCGTGCCCTCGATGGCGACATTTGGTGAGAGTGAGGGAGCGTTTCTCTGGTCCCGCCAAACCCTTTTTTTTTAAATGTTATCTCTGTTCTACTTGTGAGGATGAAATGTGTATCCTGTCATCTGCAATGTCTTTTTCTCAATTATTTGAAAGCTCATCCTAGCTGTATCAGGAGGAAAATGTTACTCTGTTGTATACATGCACTTATATGCCTGTATTGTTTCAGCATTATTACTGTTGTTATCAATAATATTGATTTAGTTGTTGTAGAAAGATGCATATATGAACAAAATAAGTTGGGGTTTTTTGGCTGTACAATGAGGTTCTTTGCGAACTCAACATCACATGGAGATATATGCCTCAGAGGGAAAAGAATGTTAATGTAACTAATGTGAATTATTAATTATGATATTTAAAAATATGGACATGATGGGGTTAAGAATGTGGCCCAACTACTTCAACCGCATGTGTGAAGTACAATTATAAAAATGTTCTTGTGCTTTTTAATTAAAGGGACCGTTTAGTGCCTGTGATAGTCCTACTAAAAAATATGCATTCTTCAGAAAGGAAAATAATAATAATAATAATAAATATAACAACACGAGCTAGAAACTGCAGCTCTGCAGCTGACCTCCTCCATGGTCTGACAATTCTTGCAACTAATTGGCTGCTTGAGGTGCTTTCTGTGTATGAAGACTGGGGCGGAAACAGACCCCCCCAACTGTAGCTTTCCCCCGAGTCGCCATTGGAACTGTCTGGAGGTAAATATATCACGTGTAGGGGGACACCACAAACATTTAAAGGAACCAAGCAGCTATACGTTAAAGTGCCCATGCCGGCTGGAGCATCCCTTTATGGAGTTTCTTTAGTGCTAAATGGGTTAGGGAGGCCTCTGTAAACACTGGTATTTAGCAAAAAAAAAACTTCCAAAAAGTAAACTCTTAACAAAGCAGCCCAACTATTAAAATTATACATTTAGATTTCTGTGCCCTGCAGCACCTATAAAAATCTTTGTATTTACCAATTGAGTCCAAATGTGTGAAGCATACTGTTTGTGATCCCCCCCCCCATTTTCGCACCATTAACTGAACTCCAGCTGTTATATTTGGTAAAACCTTGCGATTTGCTAGTCACATGTGTTTGCTGATTAATGGTCCTGCTCACAAACTGTCATAAAGCCTGATATATGATGCATTAAAAAGAGAAGTCACCGTATAGGTTGCATAATATCTCACTCATCTGTCTTAGTCGAGACTTATATGTCTTTCTCAGTAAGCAACATCCAGCGTCGGGGCAGCGGTGTGCACTGAAAACATCGTTTAGTTTCTGGGGATATAAATTCCTTGGCCTTGAAAAAATAGTGCTTTTGAAGATGTTATTTTTTTTCTCTTCTGTGTGCTTCTATATAAAAAAGATATAAAGAATATTTTATTGCTGTACAAGGGAATCCTTTTGCCCCAAATCCCCTGAGCACGAGCGCTCACCAACGGAGTGTGGAGGGAGTGATATGTAGGTTAACTCACTCTCACTACTTTACACTCCCCAGGTGCATTAACATTTAAATGAAACGTCATGCTGTGCAGTGCCAGTCTCAGCACCGGGCAGCTGCCTGGGGTGCCTGAAACAGGGTTGATGCCAGGCAGTGGCATGTTTTCCCTTCAGAAACAGGTCTGAAAGGGTGCAGCCCCTAGCCCCTTTGCTAAGGACAGAATGCTCTATTGGGACCCGAAACTCCTGTATCCCTCTTTCCTCCCATGTGTCCCTCTTTCCTCACATGTGTCCCTCTTTCCTCACATGTGTCCCTCTAGGAGCTTAAAATGTTTGCTGGGTATGAGGGTATCACAGGGTTCCACAGCCCTAAAAGTCCCCATAATGTGTATAGAAACAGCAGAAATTGATTTACAAATGAAACTGTGTAAACACGCAATGTAAAAACCTAACGCTATCTAAGATGGAAAAAGGGAGAGTATTCTTGCCACATCACCATGTTCAAACAAAAAAAGAGTCAACTGTTAACCTGAGTGGCAAGACTTCTGGCTCTAAAGCTTAGTGATATAATAAAAGAGGCATTTACAAATGGGCTGGTGGAAAAGGCCAGTTGAAATTGGCCAGTCTCCCTTTAGGAGCACCTTCGACCCTCTCTAAGCAGTACCACGGGTACAGTGTATATGTGTGTACACACCATCCTATTATATAGCTGAGGTCAAGAAAATTACAATAGGTGTCTCACACATGTTCATATCAGTTGGGCAGTGAGCAGTGCGGGGACTGCTCACAGGCCCATTCTTCTCTCTTGCCATTGCAGCGGTAAAACGCCTCCCCACACAGCGCATGAGTAGCAGGAACTGGAGGAGCAGCGAGGGATGGCTGCAGAGCCACAGCTGCTGTAAACGTGTATCCAGCTACCTGAGCTGTACAAAGCATACAGACGGCACCGGCAGGGGGGTCACCGGGACAGCCCATGCCAAGGAAGCACACAGTGAATTACCGGTCTGCGATCCATCACTGCACCGATTGCAGTTCTGTGCCTGTCAGCAGCGACACAGATTTTATATATAGATATAAAAAATAGCACTGTAAGCCCTGTCTCAAAGGGGACCTTCTTTCACTTACATGTCCATTACCTTTGGTTTATTTGTGATGACCTAGTGCAATCAACATCTAGAAAAGCGTGTCCCAGTTTTATATTAAACCCCTCATTATATTATGTCCTGAGTAAAATTAATCCAGAAACCACATCAAACCAAGTCCAAAAACTATAACATGCTTTATGATGCATCTGAAAGACCACTGAAACAACCCTGTAAACAACTTAAAACCTATGCCTATATATATATATATCCCATAATATAATATAATCATAATATATATATAATAGGAAATCATATTGTACAATTACATTGTGTAAATTGTCTCTTTGAATATTAAAATGTTCACCCTGAAGATCAAGTTGAGCCGCCTTAGTTTGTGAAGCCTTGATTTGTGATGCGTGTCACACCTTCAGATGAATATGGAAGTGAACGAGTCAGGTATTGATTTAAAGAAATCATTATCCAGCCCGTTTGGCCTGCGTGTCAATGCGTGTGCCATTATCCAGACACACACCGTCCCCACCAGGGTTAGCGCGTAGACATTGCCATTATTCTGTGGCAGTTTGCAGAGGTCTAAACTTACTTGAAATGCTCTAGTAGGAAAATCACATTTATGGCAAGTCTGTCTCATATCAAATGCAAACATTTTTTTAAACATCCATGGACAGGGATATTATCCACGCTATGTTGCGTAGTTATCCAGGTTTAAGTTCATAAAATGCAAGCTTTCCAAATACCTGTATTTCTCTGTCCCGGGCATGAAACGAGTCATTGATCCCTAAATCATCATAAATGATCTCCTTGCATAGTTTGTAGGCAAATACACAACAACACGAATGCTGTGTACTAAAACCGCTACCCTGCTACAAAAATAAGCAGAGAGAAGATATTGTGAGCATCACATCCTGGAAGTACCGTAAGTAGCTTATAGTCAGTTCAACTATGGTTAATAATATTGTAATTATTGAAAGTTTCACTTCATAAAACAGATGACCTTTTTAAACAGATGTTTATAGGAATATGACATTAATTGGTTAGGAATGTTTGGCTAATAAATAACCCCCCACAGACGGCCCAAAGGTCCCACTGTTGCTAAACTCCCATCAACGATTATGGGATTTGTAGTCCATGATACCTTGAAGGATGCTATTTTACTAGCCATTCATATATCTTGTATAGCTGTAAAAGGCATCTTTTCCTGTGATACAAAACAACACCTTGATAAATAAATCAAATAACGTGTTCCATATGTCTCCACATACATTTTACTATGATAAATGTATCTTGTGTGTTCTGTGTGTATTTTAATTGGCTTGTATGAAAGGTGGCCAATGTCATGTCAGGTATTAGTGTTCTGTTATGTGGCTACATGTTCTTGCTTGTGTTTTTTCAGTTTTTCTTCCAATGCAGCTGTGCCTTTTTGTCCCGAGGCAAGGTGCACTTTTTTTTTTTTGCAGTTTTCTTGTACAACGCAAGGAAAACTGGTAGAATGTTAATCACACTTTCTCTCAGGTCCTTTCTCACTTTGTTCATTGCATGATGGGGATTTGCAGAATCAGCTGTACTGCAGTTAAGGGGAACCTCTGAGGGGCGCCACAAATCAATGGTTGAGGACAGGGCAAGAATAAGTAGATACGGGATGACAGAAGAAGCATGGGTAGAACAAGAGGGATGAGGGCAGAAAGGGAGAGAAGGACAGAAACAGAATGAGGGGAACAGATAAAGGCAGAGGATAAGAGGAGCAAAGTGGAAAGCAAAAAGCCTTGTCAGGATATGGCTGGGTGAACTGGTGCGGTTCCATCAGATGTAGGATGGAGAGCTCCTTGCGGCTCAGCAGGAAAGTGATAGATAGGGACTAGCAGTGGAAACTCACAGTATTCCGCTAGACACGCAGGGTGGAATATGGTGGATGAGCGTGGATGGAGTAAGTACCGCTTCTGACACCGCATCAGCAGAGGACAAGTTGACTTCACAAACTGAGACATGGCTTTGACTTGTGCCGTTCTACAACTGAGAAATATAAAGTATAAAGAATAAATGTATCTATTAATATTATTTCTTCGCTGCGACCTCAATAATTCCCATTGGAATGTGTACTTGTAGTAATTCTGAGGGTTTTTATTCTCCTTATGCCATGTTTATTCAATCTTTCAATGCTAATACTTGGGCTATCCAATTATGAATGTTGCTATAATTGTCTGTGGCATATAAATGTTGTAAGCGAGACATTATAAATGGCACTGAGCAAATGAGTTCTTAGAACGGAAATGCAGCAATACAACAATCATCTCGGGGAGCTGAAAATAGGAGTGGGGTTTTTTTTCCACTCCATGATGTTTAGCAAAATTAGATACAAAGTATTGTTTATCCAATGTGCTCTTTGTATTTCATGGATAATTAATTGTTCTCTGCAATTGGCACAAGCCAGGCATCATCGTATTGTCAGAATAGAGCACAGAAGCTGTGCTAAATATTTTTAACATATGGAGGAACACTTACCATTACTGAATGCTCAGTGAGATCCAGAAACACGGCATAAATAGCTACTAATGGAGCTCGATAGTTAGCAGTCTGGCAAAACAGTCTAAAAGGAGCCATATTTGCTTTATTTATTATGCAGAAATTGTTTTACGTGGGGGAAAAATGACATGTTTTCTCCAGCTCTATCCTGAATAGATTTCTAATAAAGTTAAGAAAATTGATATTTACTCATAGGTTATTTTGTTTTAGTTAGAAGAAAACAATTGTGGAGATTTTCAAAATCTTATGAGAGGTGAGTTGTAAATTAGGAGCCACATCTACCCAATTAAAATGTGGAATAACAAACAAATTACCGACAATGGACCTGAAATGATAGGTGGTATGAAATGAGGTGACCGGTGAAGGGTTCTTCTACATTTAAGCACTCTCTAGGTTATCTGCTCTAACAGACCCCCGTGGTAGTTACATTACATTATCTTTATATAGCACTAGCGGACTCTGTAGCACTGTTACAGTATGATACAGTAAAAATAAATAAAAGACAATTTAAATCTAATTGTTAAAAATACTAGTACAGAAGGAGAAGCTGGCCCTGCTGTTGTGAGCTTACAATTCATTTGCAGGTTGAGGGGGAAAAGAGGCAATGGGAGAAGAGTGTTTAAGTGAGGATGAATTGATTGTAGCAAGGGCAATATGGAGAAGTTAGCACTCACATTCTGTAGGCATGATCTCCAATGCAGGAGCAGTCGAATACTCAGCACCAAGGGGCTAGGAAAAGAGAATGGCCAGGCAGTACCACAATCATAAACAGTAGACAGGCTTGGGTCGAGGCGGGCACCAGGAGATGTAATCCAAGTTTCAAGGGTCACAGGTATATCAGGGCAAGGGCACAGGTACAAAGACTGGGCACAAAGGTAAGGTGGTGGGATGGCTTCCACTGGAGAACTGGTCTAACCAAGCACTGATTGCAGTGCATGATAGCTTTATATATATATCGTCATCTAATACCAGTAAAGCGATAACATATAACATATTGAGCGCACTGACTTTTTAACTCTATTTTCATAGATATGAATGCGCTGTATGCTAGGCACGCGCCCCATTCACGTGCCTACAGGGTACGGAGGACCCATACCAAGCTGCCTGGCAGGCCGACCACGAGGATACCACCAGGACCCAGATAGGACGCGGTTACGGCCACCTCTAGAACGATGTTGATCTTGCAGGTGGACGTAATTGTTTTTTTGACATGCTGGTTGAGAATGAGCATGGAGAAATCTCATCTGATATCATGTAACCATGTTGTAGGAAACGCGCAGCATAAAACAGCTTTACTCCAGAGCAGCGATGCTTGTTATCATTGAAGCTAGTGTTCATAATATAATAATTAGTCCCGAGTCAGGCAGGCTGGAATTAATGCATAACTGAAGATGGTAGATAAACAATAATTATAATAATTTTCCCTTTCGTAGAATTAGAGGAAACCTCCTCTCATTTTTTACGCAAATAAAAGTTAAGTTTATATCTTTTTACACGTTTCATTATTTAAAATGTTGTTCAGGGAGCCTTTACTAGTCTTTACTATTTCACCCTTGCGTACAATAGGGAGATAAGGGGGTGATGGGGGTAAATCCAGGCCTGGCCAAGAGTACTTACGTATATACGTTCTTTGGAATCAGACAGCAGCTTGTTACATTGAACGTGTCCAATACTGTACTTAGAAAATTAATTTAAGTGCCCTACATGGGATTTAGCTGCCTTTAGCCTGAGTGGCAGTTTTCATACGATTGCACGGTAGGGGGCATTTGATCTGTCCCTTATATAGACAGATAAAAACATTTTCAGAGCCTTATTCTAATAGCTGTGGCTGCTTATGTTGTTTGCAGATAAATTAACATCAGTGAATAAGGCACTTGGTAAAAAAAAAGACAGGACACTGATTTTGCCATCTTGTACTATTTATAGCCTGTGAACAAAATGCGATTTTGTGTTATGCGCCAACGCGCCATCTAACCTGTGACCCAAAAATTCAACAACATGTAAAATTATAAAATGTTATTGATTTAAATGAACAAAGTGTTGTATCTTTGCCCAGATCCATTGCAAAAAAAAAAAAGATTAACATCTTGCTAAGAGGTGGCTGTTACTACTCATTGGGGATTATGGACTACTTAATTGGGGTAAAACCTAAACTGTATACAATTACAAAAACACTACTAACAATTTAAAGAAACAAGCACGTATTTTCACAACTCCTATCCTCACGACATATGATTGCCAGGTAATACTGAAATAGCGTGGTGGCACACAAAATAAATTGGTTAAAGTGGTACATATTGAAAATAGTCATTGCAATACTCTGAAGTCTTTTCTAGATTTGGGCGAGGAAGCTATTGGTTTTGGACGTTCAGATTCCTCTTTTTGAGCTGAAAGCAATCCGGACTGGACTAAAGGAAAAAAATAGAAGAAAACATGGAGAAACACAGTACAACAAGGAGAAAATACTGTAAGGAAGGAAGGCCAACTCAGGTGTTGGGATCAAGGCATATTGGAGTGCTGATTACATTATTGTGACATAGTTGTCATAGTCTATTCATTAACGGTTGAGTGATTGCAAGTTGGCAGCCAAGATGAGTTTGAATGGGTCTGACAAAACATCCAACACGTATGTTAACTATGGCTAACTCACATTTAGACACAATTGAAGGTGAAATCACATCAGTTTGAAGTAGCACAGAGCTTATGTTTTGTCTGCAGGGGACTTTGGCCTCCCTTACGCACCAATCCATTGCCCAGTGAGGTGGATGATTAAATATTAATTCATGTAAAGTATTTTTTTAAATCAAAGCTATGATTGAGAAAAATATTTTGGTTTTATTTCCTTCTATTTTCCAACCTGCCCCCCAGTTATGCACAACTGCCCCAGAAATGCCTTATACCCCCTATATGCCACTGTTCCCCATGATATGCCTTTTAACCCTCTAAATGCCACTGTGCCCCATGATATGCCTTTTGACCCTATATGCCACTGTACCCCCGATATGCCTTTTGACCCCCTATGTGCCACTCTGCCTCCAGAAATGCCTTATACCCCTATAGGCCACTCTGTTATTTAGAGGGTTAAAAGGCACATTATGGGGAAGAGTGGCATATAGGGAGGTTTACGGCATTTCAGGAGGCAGAGTGGCGTATAGAGGGTTAAAAGGCATTTCTGGAGGCAGAGTGGCATTAAGGGGGTTAAAAGGCATTTCACAGAGCACTCTGCCTCCAAAAATGCCTTATGCCCCCCTGTTCAACACTCCCCCTCCCTCCTCCAAACTTACCGGTACTTAAGTCCTCTGTCATGTAGCCGGTACTGAGTCCTCTGTCATGTAGCCGGGGCAGCGTGTAGTTGTCTACGCGATTTGCGTAGAAAACTTACGCTGCAGCCAGATGGAGGTGTGGCTAGCAGCGGGGGTTGTCTGTGTCCATCGTGTAGACCTTCCCCGACTGTCAGAGATCAGAGTTCCCCGCAAGGGGGGGGGGAGACAGGAGCAACCAGGTCCCCTGCAGCTGCGGGGGATCTGGATCTTAGTCATCTCATAGTCAGACCTATTTGAGGCCCGATTATAAGACGAGGGGTATTTTTCAGAGCATTTGCTCTGGAAAAAACCTTGTCTTATAATCGAGCAAATACGGTAATATTGTCACTTCAAGGATTGTTCAGCTGGGCGTATTCTTGAAATGCAATACATGTATAGAGAGAAAATAAACATACAATAGTGCTCTGTATATAAAAAACACAGAATCCAAATGCTCACTTACAAAATAGGGAGCAATGTATCTAAACTGCGTATAGATAGGCACTTATATTAGGGAGCAATTTGTTGCTCGCTAAATCGCATATAGCTAGGCACCCCACAGAGTTAATGCCCAAAGGGCTAAATTAAGAAAATCTGACCACTTGGCTGGCCCTGTGTAGTTAAGTCCACAAGATTTCCTCTGTCATTGCCAACTGAATTATGCATTATATAACATCAGCTCAACTATTCTTGTTAGAGAATCTTGCCGATTTTCACCCTTCATAATGAATAGTAAAGTTAAAAACCACAACTCTCCCATCAGTGAACTAACCCGTTTGCGGTAGGAACTTTCTTATTCTGTTCTTTCTTGTCTTTTACATGGCATATATATCCAATTTAAACATCATATGCATTCCCTACCCATCTTAATTGGTTTACTTACATAACCCTACTTTACTGCAGGTTTCTTTCCTGGTAGCTCACAGGGTTGTGATGCTTTCTTGCGACATAAGATGACTCTGATTTCTCCATCCATTCTGAAGAAGTATGGGATTCCTTTTGACAGGGTGAGCAGTATCTGCTAGGATATATTCAAGTATATAAATTATGGCTCTGTTACTTTTTGACTCATTTGACTTGTATATGACAAATTTACTTTATTTTTAGATAACTCAAGAAGCAGGTGAGTTCATGATCACATTCCCATATGGATACCATGCAGGATTTAACCATGGATTCAACTGCGCAGAGTCGACCAATTTTGCCACACTGCGCTGGATTGATTATGGGAAAATGGCTACTCAGGTGGGGTTACTTTCATTGCTTCATCCAACAGATTTTTCATACATCTCTGTCTGTACTAATTTGTTCATCTGTCCTGGAATCAGGGTTTTTGTGCTATATCTCCCTTTTCCCTTCCTTCCAGTATTTCACCACCTTTTCAATGCCCACAGTGCACATGTCGTAAAGACATGGTGAAGATTTCTATGGATGTATTTGTGAAAGTGCTGCAACCTGATCGATATGAACTGTGGAAGCAGGGGAAAGACATCACTGTTCTGGACCACCTCAGACCCACGGAATTCAGCAGCCCTGAATTGGAGGCCTGGAGGGAGAACAGATTTCAGCTGAAGGTGAAAGTTGGCCGCAGGTAACATAGACAATAGTAAGCAACTGTTTTAGTCTAATGAGGTCATACTAAGTTACTACTGCAAGAGCTATAGAGCTCTATTCTCTTGTTTCCTGCTCTTCAAGTGAGAAATAAACTTATTTACTGTCTGTTAATCAAAATTGGTCACTGCACTTTTGGTTCACCGTTTATACCTTCACTTCAGACCCTATAAGAAACGTTCCCAGCCTCGCAGGCACAAGACTCAAGATCAGAAGTTGCTCAGGGAATTGTTTGGTTCTGAATTGAAGCTTGAGGGGTCAGAGGAAGAAAGCAAAAAATGTGATGAGGATGAGACTAGCAAAGGCATCAGTGAAGGTATGTAGCGCACATATAGATAGATATATACAGTTCAAGAGTTTTAGGCAAGTGTGAAACAATTCTGCGAAGTAATATTTTCAAAACATTTACATATTAATAGTTAACAAAATGCTAAAGTAGTGAACAGAATAAAAATCTAAATCAAATCACTTTTTGATTTGCGATAACCCCTAGCCTTTTAACCCTATCACGATGATCGACATGCCACACATGCCTGGCACGTCATGACTTTAAAAGATTGTAAAGAGTGATCACTTTCTTCACCCAAACATTGTTGCTGTAATGCTACAGCATTACTGTAATGTTGATGCATTCGGCCCCGTGTGGCCCCTCCTCTAGATGTAAGTTCCTGCGGGAACAGGGCCCTCCATTCTTCTTGTTTCTATATGTCAATTGCTTGTCATTTTGTACTTGTCGTTATCTGTAAAATTTTTACCTTGTACAGTGCTGCGGAATCTGTCAGCGCTTTATAAATAAAGTATAATAATAATAATAATATGTCAACATCCTCTATATATAATATGGCGACAGACACCTGATTTTTGGTACTTCAAGTCTTGGAGCAATATTGCCATTTTTGCAGTATGTCAGTTCAGTGATTATTCCATTTTCCTGCGACTAGTGTACCCATATTGTTTTTTAAATGAGAGAGGGCTTTCTTTTGCTACCATAGTTAGATAATTATCTGAAAATTTAGGATGAGAAAATTTAGTAAAAACTAGCGAAAAATTTGAAAAAAACACCAATTTTTTATATTTTCCCCTCTGAATCCTCACAAAATTAGGTAAAGTGACGGAAAATCCCCTCCAAATGTATCAATACAGTTGTCCTCATTTCTGAAATACCTCATTTATATAGGAAATTACACATAGTACATTATTTTTTACAAAGCCATAGAATTTTTACATTACCCACAAAAATATACATTTCTGTAAAGCAGACTATCCTGTCTGGGGTATTTGGGCACTCTTCATGCAGCTATTTGGTCACCAACACTTCTCTGTCTTACGGCAGAGAAACAAAGCCAAAATTGTTCAGCTGCATCTCCTGATTACAGAAATACCCAACATCCTTTAGAGGGCCATCCCTTACATATGGTACCCTAAAGCGTATTAGTTTTCGGGGTTGTGACCGGGGCCAGGGGTTTATACCTTTTCTTTTGGAAGTTGTGCTAGGGCAATGGGATGTAAGGGTTTTTTCTTAATAAATTTATTTTTTGTATTTTTTTTTAATTGCACCCTTATCACTGCAGTATGGTAAGAGGTCCTCTTAGGGACCTCTTGAACATGTTATTAATACCAATGATGTCACAATGACATCACTTAGCTCACTATTATTTTTTTATTGTATTATTTTAGTATTTTTTTTTATTATTGTTTCGTTTTTCAGCATGTGAGAAGAGTGAGAAACATGGACTTGGGACTATCCTGTCCTCTGATGACCTTCCGGGTGACGTCAGCAGTGATGCGACTCGGAAGTGAATGCGCTTTAAAATAACGGCTTTCCGGCGCTTGCGCCGGCAGCCGTTACAGAAGATCAGGGAAGCAAGGCTGGCTTCTGCTGCCAGAGCGGACCCTGGGCAGTCAAAAGACAGCCTACTCTCCTGTGTAGCAGAAAAGATGTGTCCCTGCCGTTGCAAGGTCAACACGTACCGGTATGTCCATAAGGGTTTCGTGCAATGCGTTCTATGGACGTACCTGTACTGAGGGGGGACTGAAAGGGGTTAAAAAAAGCTTAGGAGGTAATAAACGATCATTGATCACCTCCTATGCTTAAACAGAGTTACTGAAATTAAAATATTCAGCGACACTGAAAACCCAGGACGGACTGTGATCACTCCAGAGAGGAGGCACAATGGCCACTGGAAGGGATTTTGCCCCTCACAAGATGGTGGAGATCTTTAAAAAAATAAAAAAAAATAATAATAAACAAGTTTCCAAGAGGGTCTCCCTGCAGGCTAAATACAGGTACTCCATCCAACCATGCAAGTCAATGGAGACCAGCTTTCCAATCACAATGTGATTAGTAAAATAAATATAAAAAATAAATATTTGGTAACATAAAAAAAATTATTCCCCACTGATGTCACCATCAGTGGACCCATCCAGTCCCAAAAGGTGTGTGTGTGTATGTAATATATATATATATATATATATTTTATAAGCAAGTCCTAAAATAAGCACTATATCTTCACAAAAATGTTTGCATTGAGTTCTCACAATGAGAGTACTGGCATGTTAAATGCCCATGGGGTGTCAAGTTTATAAAAAATGTGTGATTTGATGGGGTAAATCTAATTGGCCGGGTTCAAAGACAGGACACGGGCACAGACTGGCCAGAAGTCCAAATTCCAAAAAAATGCACATCTCGCAAAGATGGTCTTTTACCTCCCAAATAACCCAACAAACTTATGCATGGGGAGTATCACTGTACTGAAGAGATGTTTTTTTGAACGCATTTTGGGGTGTTGTTTACAGTAACATATACCAGAAGCTGTAAATTTATACCCTAATTAGAATGTGTGTGGAAAGAAACATACAAAATATGCTACTGCAAACTTTGATGGTGTTTAACTGGTGTTAAAATTAGTGCATCAAAAGGGTTAATATACCAGCATCTTAAATACCCAGAATGCTTGGTTGTACAGTGAGAGGTATTAGCAGTAGAAAGAGGGAAGTGCTCATGCCGTTGTACAGGTCACTGGTGAGACCTCACTTGGAGTATTGTGCACAGTACTGGAGACCGTTTCTCCAGAAGTATATGTTGGAGAAAGTTTAGAGAAGGGCTACTAAAATGGTACATGGATTAAAGGATAAAACTTACCAGCACGGGGCGTGTCCGGCCGTCGGAGAACATGGCTGCTTGAAGCTTGGGCTCAGTCGGTCCCCCGGTTTTATTAGCGCTTTCACACCATAACTAGCAACCATGGTGAGGAACAAGAGACAGTCCTCGACCCAGTCATTACCTGGGGAGGGCACCGGCTCGTCAACGCACCCCAGCAGTGTTGGCTTCGCAGACACCAGAGGACCACGAGGCCACTTCGCCCTCGAGTTCCCGCGATTCTGGTGACAGACTGGAGGAAGCTGTGGCGGGAGGCTCGGGTGCACCTACCTGCTCTGCAGAGGTTCGGCGGCGCTTCTCTTCCGCTCCTTGGCGGGAGGATTTTAGTACTCTGCTCTCAGAGCTCAAGAAAACCGTTGCCGACGCAGTCGCTGGCCTTCAGGCAGACCTGGATCGGGTCGATCGCCGGCTCACAGCCAGAGAAGCAGACTCTGCTCAGCAAGGCCAGAGGACCGCGGAACTGGAAGCTTCTTCTGTCCATCATGCCTATTACCTGGCTGAATGCGTTTGGGGAGGTGTCTCCCGGGCTTGGTGCATCCTGACCAGTCGGGGTTTGTGCCTGGTAGGAGTGTAGAGATGGGACCCTTCAGGCGGTGTACCTGATCCATCTGATTAAGCATTCCGGTACTAAGGCTATCTTGCTCTCCACTGACGCGGAAAAGGCGTTTGATCGGCTTGATTGGACGTTTATGCTGGAAGTGCTGGCTGCGTTGGGGCTCGGCCCGCATATGCTGGGATCCTTTGTATACTTCCACGTCGGCCAGGATGGTGCGCTATCGGCCGCCTTCCCCATTTCCAATGGTACCAGGCAGGGTTGTCCCCTGTCTTCCATGCTCTTTGTCCTTTCTTTGGAGCCCTTTCTAGAAGCCATCCGGGTTACTCTGGATATTACAGGTGGTGTTTGTGGTGGCCTTCATCATAAAACCATTGCCTTTGCAGACAATATGTTATTCGTGCTTACCAATCCCTATGTTACTTGACGAGTTTTCGCCTCAGACTCCGTTGCGCCACAATCCTGATTTTCCCCCTGGTCTGTCCAGTGGGTCTTTCTTGTTGTCGGCTCCGGCCGAAAACCCAACGCTGCGATCTTATATGCACTGTTGTACGATCCGGCCCTTGTCCGACCTTCTGCGGGGAGCTGTCCCGACTGCGCTTCAGGCTCTCCAATATTTGCAGCTTTGGGGATACATTGCCTCCATTCCGCAAAAGCACAATCTCGACAGGGATCCCACCCCTTTTGAGTCGTTATATTTGAAGGATGCTTTGCCCTCTCATGGGATTTCTCTGCTGTATAGTCTGCTTTTGAATGTGGGGGGTACCTACCTTGCCGACCTACGTGGGGAGGTGGGAATCGGAACTTGATGTTTCGCTTACTAGAGCGCAATGGGAAAATTTTTTCACATTGACACATGATTGTTCCCTAAGTACACTAGATCTCAGGAATTATCCTATAAATTGCTCACGAGGTGGTACCGGACTGGATGTTTGTGGGAGGTGTGGCACATCGGTGGGGTCGGTCCTTCATTTTGTCCCTTTTTGGAGAGCTATCCAGAGCGTTCTCCTAACGCCTCCTTTTGAGCCTGCCTGTTATCTGCTTCATCACACCTCCCTTCCTGTTTCTGTGTATAGGAAGTCGGTGGTCAGGCATTTGCTGGATGCGGCCAAGGCCTTCATCCCCTTACATTGGGGTTCTGTTTCCCCTCCATCGTTTAGGGACTGGGTGTTGAGGGCATTCGGGCTCTGGAGGAGTTGGTGGCCAGTTCTGACCGGTTGGGTGAAAGGCATAGGCAGACGTGGTTTTACTGGTCACAATATGTGTTGAACCCCTCTACTCCACTCTTACCGGCCTGATGGCCCTGGGTGTTGGATGGGCGCCTCTGCAGTGATATGGTGCTGTTTTACTGTTTGCTGACATGACATTGTGCTTTCCCTGCTGCGCCAGGGACTCATTGTGTTTCTGTGACTGATCGCTGCCCCCCCTTTTTTTTTCTTTCTGTCCTTCCCTGCCCCCCCTTTTTTTCTCCCTTGTTATGTCATAACAAACACAAAATAATAAAATCTTTGATTTAAAATAAATAAATACAAATAACTTACCAGGACAGGCAAGACGGGGGAGATATGATAGAAACATTTAAATACTTAAAGGGAATCAACAAGATAAAGGAAGAGAGTATATATAAAACTACCACAACAAGAGGACAGAGCCATGAGCTAAGGGGCAAAGGTTTAAAGGTAACATCAGGAAATATTACTTTACCGAAAGGGTAGTGGACACATGGAATAGCCTTCCAGCAGAAGTGGTAGATGTTAATACAGTAAAGACATTTAAGCAAGCATGGGATAGGCATAAAGCCAAGCTAGATATAGGATAAGGCCAGGTACTAAGGAAAGTACTCAGAGGTTGGGCAGACTGGATGGACCTAATGGTTCTTATCTGCCGTCACTTTCTATATTTCTGTCTTGTTTTGAAAAATATGATTTGTTGGGGTAAATTGAACTGACTGTCTTCAAAGATGTCCCAAATATGATATGTGGGAAGAAGTTTCAATATGCCAAAATTCCAATTTGAAAAATAAAACTTACCAAATGTGGCCATTTACACCCCAAACAACCCAACAAACCCATGCATGGGGGGTACCACTGTAGTCAGGAGATGTTGATGGGGTGTTGTTTGACAAGTACCAGGAGTGGTAAATACATACCCGTTTTTCTATATTCTGAGCTCAGTTCTCATACGAAGGAGTTGGGGCCATGTTGATTATTGTCCTTTCATTGATTTACGGTACATCCTTGCTCGTTTATTAAGGTCAAGGGCTAATTAATTTCCCTTTCATTCTTTCTTTCCCACCTCTCCTACCCCTTCTTTGTTCTAAGGCCTCATTTGTGCTTTGTTCTGTCTTGTATACCCACTCTTAGCTCAGATAAAGAAACCTAAATATAACACATAAAACATACTAACTAAAATATATAGACCAACAAAGACAAGACGTTTTCTGCTGTACCATGTAGGAATCGCAATCTCAATGTCCACCAGGAGGGGGATTACCATGGGAGATTTGAATATTCATATTTGTTATGCTATCGGTGTCACAAGTTACAGGTTTAGCAAAGGCCCTGTCATCCGGGATGTCCACATTTTCTTATGTATAGGGTCTAAGCCTTTGCTTAGAAAAAAGCCTTCCTCCATATTGCATTGGAATATTATCTGAGAACAGATCTCATCCACCTTATTTCCCCTGTTGTTTTCCAGTTCCTTGCTATTCATATTTTTGGAAGCTAAAAATACTTGTATGATCAAAGCAAAATTATGTTAAAAAGTTTGGTAAATCTAAGTGGAATAGAAACATTTCAGGAGAGATATATATTTTATCAAACATCTGCGGATTAGTTGAGAAATCAGGAGGATCATACCCTTGACCACATCAAAGTGCCACCACATATGGATTATCGTACCTGAATCTTTTTTTACACCTCCAACAAATATCTGATGTATTTGCGGTAAATTTTCGAACTTGGTGTGGTTTTAAAAACCATCTATGGACAATTGTTATATATAATTCTTGCATACCAACGCAGTGTGAAACCTTTCTGATTCTTTTAAATTATGTGTACCATTCTACCAAATTAAAGGGTTTGCCTATACAAATTTCCCATTTTCTTTTCTAGTGGATTAGAAGAAATTAACATCTATGTCTACTATGGTTTGACAGGGGTTCTTCCAAAATTAGAACGTCCACTATTGCAATTTATTTTTAAAAAATGGTTAATGCGAACATAATTGTAACCTTCCTTGTCCGGAAGGCCATATTTCTTTTTCAATTGCGGAAAAGGGAGTAGTACATTCTAGTGCTGCAACAACTAATCGATAAAATCGATAATAATCGATAATGAAATTCGATTATTATCGATTATAAAATGAGGGTTTTTTCAGAGCAAACGCTCTGAAAAATCCCCCTCATTATATAATCCGTTTCACTGACTCACCGTCTCACAGCAGCAGCTCCTACTTACTCCCCCTCCCTGTAATCACCGTGACAACTGGCCCCGCCCCTTCCTTCTCCAGGCCAGAACCACATGGCTGTGACACTCATCTAACTGTAAGTATATATATATCTTAATATTTGGGCTACTGAAAGTTAGGGGAGGTGGGGGTTAATTTAGGGGCAGTTATGGTTAATGGGGTGTTTAGGGCCAGCTATGGTTAATGGGGTGTTTGGGGTTAATTTAGGAGCAGCTGTGGTTAATGGGGTGTTTGGGGTTAATTTGAGCCAGTTGTGGTTAATGGGGAGTTTAGGGTTAATTTAGGGTAGTTGTTTTGATGGGGTATTTAGAGTTAATTTAAGGGTAGTTATGGTTAATGGGGTGTTTAGGGTTAATTTAATGATGAGAACTGAGGGTTAATTTAATTAATTTAATAAAGTTAACTTAAGGTGCAGTTAGAGATAAAGGGGGGGCAAACTAAGGGGAATCTAAATCCTGGGGGCAGTGAAGTGACATATCTGGGGGTATAAGGCATATGTGGGGAGGGCAGTGTGGCATGTCTGGGGAGGACGGAGTGGTGTATCAGGGTGTATAAGGCATATCTGGGGTAGAGTGGAGTGGCATATGTGGGGAGGGCAGGGTGGCATGTCTGGGAAGGATGGAGTGGTGTATCAGGGGGTATAAGGCGTATCAGGCACAGTGGCATGTGGGGGGTAGAGTGGAGTGGCAGATGTGGGAGACAGCGTGGAGTGGC
>VKOC01003259.1:0-55050 GCA_009364415.1 Spea multiplicata
TTTTTTTTTTTTCATTTTGTTTAGCAAGATAGTAGATGGACTACTTTGTCTTTGAAATTTAAAGGTAGATAGTTGGGATTCCAACTAAACTTGTTTTTTTTAATCTCAATCTATTACAGTTATGCTATTAATCATGACAATATGATTTGAGTAAACATTTGGGCTTGACCTATGTCCGAGTTCCACCCCACAAATAATAAAGAAATAACTGAATAGGTAAACCTGGAAAAAAATAAAATATACCAATAGCATTTTTAAATGAAATGATTTATTTAAATAACTGTTTACTTTGGAAGAGAAAAATGTTAAACCTTCAACTCTGCTTTTCCAAAGGTTTGATAATAAACTGCAATTTAGCAAGTAAATTGTAAGAACTCCTCTGTAACACAATGTAATAATATGTATGTAGGGACAAGAGATAAAAAAACAAACAAAAAACAACCTCCACAGAGTGAATTTTGTATCAGCAAAACATATTAATAATGTGGTGAAGAGTAGAAAAAAAGGTTATATTAAATTAGGAAACTATTCAATAATGTGTTGAAATTGTGATGTATAAATGTGAAAGGGAAAAGGGGTAATTTCAAGGTTTTTTCAGTGTACCAATTGTCACGCACATTGCAGTAGGAGACATGATATCAGGCAGGTCACAAGTCAGGATCAATGAAAAACCAGCCAAGGTCAGGGTACCAGAAGTCAGAATCAACGAATAACAAGCTGGAGCCAAACACAGGAGATTGTACAGAGAACGCACACTGCACTATAACAAATGCACGACCATCAGAATGCAAGGTTAAATGGCTTCTTATGGCTAAAAAGGAACCAGAGGATTTTTGTGCCATTGTTTGAATTGGAACCATAATTCAGAAGTCTGATACATCACTTTTGTTGCATCAAATCCTGCGACCATCTTGTGTGTGGCGGGTGCATAATCTTCCCTTGTAAATTGATGTAGTAGGGGATGAATCCACTAGAAGGCTTTTGGACGCGGAAAACGCCTTATCAGGAGAAACCGGCTGCTGTAGAGAGGTGGAACTGGTCGCCCCCTCCCTCTAGCAGCTGGTTAAACAGCCATGGAGCAGAGGGGGTCCCCTTTATAGCCGCTTTAATGATCGTTACAGATGGAGTTCTGTTCACTCTCGTGATCACATCACAGTTGGCAGCACATGCCATCAGATATTAGTGTTTTTAATAATAATATTATAGTAATTATTTAGTAATAATACTAAATAGCATTAAGAATCAGTGTTTGAAAGGAAGCCAAACCTGCAAAACAGTTGTGGCTGAGTAGAACCTGAAGTAAAGCTGTTCTAGCTGCCGAATACTACTAAAAGTAAAGCTGCTGATTTCTACCTGAAGTAAAATTGTTCTGGTTGCCAACTGAAGTAAACATAATCTGGCTGATGAAAACTCCCTGAAATAAAAATCTGCTCTGAGTAAATACAACAAGAGGTGTACTTGTCTGACGAAAAATAGGTTTAGAAGGAACAAATATACTGACTTTTGTTTTACTATTTCCTATCCTCTCCCACTACACTAGTCTAGTTGAAGCGTATTCTTCAACAGTATCAAATACTGAACGAAAACGTGTCTGAAATGGCTTGTGCTACGCTCTTCAGAGCCTAGTCTGAGTAAGACGTTGGACTCAAGGACATGTTGGCTTACTCATCTTACATGTACAATAAATATAGCCATTACTTTAATTTCCATGTTCTAATGTAACTTTTCAAACACCAGGAAAACCAGCCACTCATTGCCATACCTGGGAACTTCTGGGCTCCGGCTACCCCTTGCGGGATGCAGCCAGGACTGCCCACTAATGTCGGGGGAGTTTCCCCCATTGAAATAGGCAGGGAGTGGGACGTGTCAAGACCCCGCTCCCGCGACCCGGGTGATTCAGGTCTTGACCCAGAAAACCTGGGAAGCAGTGCTTCAACCAGAAATCTCCAGGTCAAACCTGGAGAGCTCCCAGGTATCCTCATTGCATATAATACATCCCAAGAAATAAGAACAAAATCATAGTTATATAACCAAATGCCTTTCCTGTACTTGACTTGTAGAAAGTTTGTGGATCTCTGTTCTATATACCTCTACTCATAACTAAAAATGGAAGAACCAAATCAAAACATATTACATCAGCTCTTAGACTAGTAATTGTTCACTTTAGTTTCATTTTGAATGCAGAAGTGCTTCTTAACCATATTAGCAACATTATACATTACTTCATGGTTTTATTAAGATAGTTAATCTTATTATAGACAGATTCTGTGTAATTCTGAATATATCGTTAAATGCAGTGCTCAAAATTTGTGAGTTTGCATTATGTGCAATGTTCATCACACAGAAAAAAACTATTGATGTCTAAATGATATTCAAAAGTTCCATGATTTTTACATATAGTTTTAGCTACATGCCTTTCCTGAAAAAAAGAAATGCTCCTCATAAAATGCAAGTAGCCTTTAAGTACATCCAATAGATATCATCAATTGTTTTTTTTCACTGACGCAAAAATAGTTTTGTAAGCATTTTCATCCAAGATGCACTTAGCCATAAAGCCTACTAAACAAATTACTATTGCTGCTTCTGCTACTGAATTAACATTATAAATAATGTTAAGGTGATGTAAGGAGAACATGGACAGAGGTTCGAGTGTCACCTGGTTAAAAAGGGTTGGATCATACCAAGAAATGGGCAGGTTAAAGCCAAGATAATCTCTAGGTTTCTAGCTTCTTAGATGAGCTGTGTCTCTGACGAACCTCTTGTATTGGCACTTACTCCCTGAAAAAGGAGAGAACATGGCAGTGGTGTAACCAGCTAGCTCAGCCCAACGGTGCCCAGAAGACCTATAGCCCTGGGCCCTGCTCCCCCACCTTTGTTGTTCACTGAAGACATAAAATTGCACTTTAGGCTCAACCTGTGTTTGCCTTTTTTTTAGAAATCTGACCCAGGGGTTCCGATTAGGTAAGCTACACTAGATAAAAGAAAAAAAGGAAAATTATTGTTTTCATAAAGTATAGAACACTATCCCACATCTGTGGTGCACAGTTCAATTCCACTTGTGATAATTTATTTTCCATGATAACTTTAGGAAATGTTCTAGGATCAAGGGTTGACAATTCAAAAATTGCTGTCATTTTGAAAAACCAGAATTCAATTGAAATATGTATTATTTTTTTAAAAGCAAAGCAGCAATAGAGGATCTGCCAATGTTTTAAAGTATTAAAATAATGCATCAGTATTTTGTACTTACAGAATGTAGTAAGACAATCACATAAATTGTTGGAGAGGAAATGCCTTTTACATTTATGATCTAATATGTGTAAGTGCACTATTGTATGAATTGGCTCTTTACACAATTCACTTTAAATGCTTTTCGTTCGTGGAGGGCAAACTGAATATATTAAGGATTTGTAGTATTAAATAGAATTATTTGAAACTATGACACATTTTCTGTCAAGAACTGAATCATGTTCATTTTTTTAATATTTGTCCGTCCTTCCGACTTATTCTTCAGAAAAGATCATTCCGAACCCGGTTAACTAAATATCAAGAGTATACTTATGTACATAGTCTCCTCACCTGTTAATTCCCATGACTCGGGACAGCATGTTTGATTTTGAAAGGTCATGAATGACCATACAGATTTCATAAGTATTCAAAGAACCTCTTGGTTCTTTGAAGTGAACCTCTTGGTTCTTTACAGTGAAACATGGCCGCCTATTTGACCTTGACTCAAAGGGCTAATTTCAATTTAGTCCCATTGGGTCAGCCCATTTAGAGAGCAGACCGATATTAGAATAAAATATTTGAAGAGACTTCTTGCCCTTCTTACTCACTATGGGTCAGTTTTCAACAGGCTCCCAACGCTTCCAAATCCTTGTTTATTTATTATGGAACATTATTGTACATGATAAATTCCTGGGAACATAGAATCCCACTATTGCTTAGTATAATTTGAAGTTACCCATTTTAACAATGGATATTTAGTTATTGTACTGGGCTAATATAATTGGTAGTTCACATATTGCATCAAGATGTCAGTTAAGAAAAATGTTCTTCACTAAGGCGAGGTACAAAACTGTTTTCAATGTTTACCTTTTTGACAAATTCTATGTCTCTATACACAAAGCTTTTTAATACAGAAAAGGTATCTGTCACCTTGCTCTTTAGTTTAATATCATGAAGAGCTGTAAAGCCTACGGTTGAAGTGTGGCCAGGTATGATCATGACCACGTAATGGATTTCTAGGGGGGTACTGAAAATGTTTTAACCATTACATTAAAGCATTAGTATCCCTAAATCATACATAACCTCTTGAACATAAACAATATTTTCTATAAACATATAAACCCGAATCAAAGTATAAGCTTGGAAAAAAAAAAAGAAATGCAAATTTGATCTGCGGAACATTTTTGTCTTTCATAATGTTTGTCAGTATCTCATCTTATTAAACGGATAAGCTATAAAGATCAACATGTGGCCATGCTGGAAAAATAAAAAAAGAGAGAGAATAAACTGAAAGCTCAGTGAGTAATTATAATGTCTGCACAAAGTGGTTATACGTCGCGCACATTCCCTTTAATTACCTAAGTGTTAAGCTTTTGAATAACACCTTTCATTATGGACGCTATTTATTCTGTAATTGCTACAATATGTAAATGGATTCCAAATGCACGTTAGGTAATTTCATGCTGCTACATTTGCAAACGATTAATTATATATTTGATCTTAAATTTCCTTTTGCAAAAAAGATCAAAATATATACCCCAAATATAACAACACAAAACTTGCTGCATTCATAATTCTAGAAAAATGTCTGAATTTACATTTCAGTACAAGAGCATTGTAATTTAGACAAGGTCATTACATATAGCCACAAAGGAATGAGTACCTTTTAGCATAATCCAAAGCAGCCTACAATTTTCTTTTAATCACTAGTCATTTATTCTTTTTAATTTTACATCATTCTAGACAAAGGTGTTATATGATAGCAAGTTTTAGCCTTGCGTTTTAAGGATTATTTTTTTTTCCTTTCAAATAAAGGAACTGTAAACCAATTTTAAAGTGCCATTATTTAATGGCTAGACTGCTTTCTAAGGTCTCCAAACAGTGTCTAATTTAAAAGGGTTAAATTGTAACTGTATATATTAACAAAGTATTGACCTTTGAAATCGCTTTGATCAAGCAATATTATTTGTATTTATATTTTATCTATATATTATATATTTTTTAAATGCAGCAAGTGGCATATAAAGATATGGTTCTGGTCAGGCTTGGACTGGCCATCTGGCACACTGGGAAACTTCTTGGTGAGCCATGGGCTGGATACAGACAGCTACACCTGCGAATATATAAAAGCATATTATTCATAAGTGGACTTAAAAGTATCAGGGTTGCTTGGTCATCCCCATTTTGGATTTGGTTGTGGTTATTATATTTAATGGTGTAAACATTGTATGTTTTACATAAAGGTTTCATTTCAAGTTGCATGGCCTCACCTGTAACATGCAAACAAAGAGGCCTGTACTCACATATGCCATGCATGTTGTTTTTAATATCTTATCATGCTAGTTTAATATCTAGGTAACCCTATAAATATTTTTTTGTGTAACATGACTACATTTTTCTTTTTATATGAATTATTTAGGCTGCCCTTCATGGACATTTTTGTTTTTATCTGTATTGTAGGAAAAGGGGTTTTAGTAATTTTATAAATTATTTCAGGTAATTGGGAAATGTACTGTGTGCACGAGAAATTATTAATCTTACCTTATATGAGTGGATAACATCCAAAGGAACAATAGAAGAGTACATAATTACAGTTATATTTTTCTATAGAATTTTGCCAAATCTCTCTCTCCAAAATAACCATGGAGGACATTAGCATTTAAATAACAAGTGCATTAGTTTAGGTCACAATACTATTATTGATATTAGTATTATGGAAATAACTCATTTAATCAATTAATAGAAAAAAAAGAACAGAGAGAGTTAATGAGATGAAAACTCTTGATTTGGGAATTACACATGCAAATTTGCAGTTACCAATGCTTCAAGTAGCCATTTAAAAGGATTACGCTAATCAAAGGTCTTCAATTAGCTAGCTGAGCATTTTGTGTGCTCATGTTCTTTGCTGCTAGATCTACATATGGAGGGCTTGGACGTCACCAAAAAAATTAAATCTATGTTTTCAAGTATTGATTGCATTCAGTTGAAAAAACAAATATACAGCATGTAACACCAAGTTTATCCTGTAGGAGAGCATGTGGTTAGGAAAAGGTAGAGGTGGCAATACAGGGCAAAAAATGTCAGAGGAAATGTAAAGGTTTCTGACCTGAGCAGGTTGTAATATCCACTCTCCCTAATTGTAATTCGGATTTAACTTTTTGAGACAAGGATCAGTAGCCAGTATTTTGTAAATGTTGATGTGTACCATGGTGCACACTATTTCCAATGTTTTACTGTTGGGAAAACGTAACTTCACATGTATGTTTGAATTTTACAAATGCAGTTTTGAAAGTAATACTTTGTGGCATACCCCTTAGGTCAGGGCCAGATTATTGTGGTTCCTGTCTGCTACTGATCTCTACTTACCTATTTAATGATTCTGGACCGCCTGACTATGCTGCCTTCTCCTAACTACTGACCTTGGCTTGCCTGACTACACTTCTACATTTTGTCCCAGCCTCTCAGCTTTGCTAAAGACCAGATTGCCCCTCTAAGCTCAGGGACTCAACCACCTGGGTTACTTCTGGCAGAAGACCTTGCTGATCTGGCTGCTGGACTCCAAATTATTATGGTAATCCTTAGAGGAGGATATAAGGGAGCTACTCTGGGCTGTCGTTCTGAATAAGGTCAATACTAGTAGTGATAGTATGTGTGATATTAGCAATTGGGTTATAGATATTGATTAATAAAATTTACATTTTATATTTAGTAGGTCCCCTTTGCCCCCCAGCCCAGTTGAACCCTGAATGTGACACATTCATTGGGACTGGAGGAACCAGTTACATAGTTTGCTGGGGGTCCATCATATTGTGTTAAGCTATAACTTCTAGCATACACAGTGTTAACTGCTATATTTAAATTTCAGGAAAAGACATAGAAGTGAATATAATATATAGAAATGGTACCTAAAACCACTGTCTATCATTATACTTGTAAAGAAGAGAAAGATTATGTTGAACATAGATGGAGCTTTCACATTTTTAAATCCTGAAGGTTTAATCTAATCTTTTTCAATCCAATTTTTTTAATGCAGCCCTGACATAAGATGTAATCTTGTGCTTCGTATTTGATGGCTATTTGTATCAAGATCAGCATCTGTGCTTTTATTTTATAACTTGCAAATTATGGAGATTCTTACAAGTGCATAAATTCCACAGGCAAAATGTATTATTTTTATTTCATGTTGCATCAGTACTATTAACGTTGCTGTTAATTTTCATTATGGATACAATTAAATTAAAATGCAGCTAAAAGATACAACACTATATATAGTAATATTAGACAGTTTTTACAAACAAAGTGGGATTTATTCACTCAATAAATGAGTAGTGTAGTAGTAGGGTTTCATTTGATTATTGGTAGGTACATATGTAATATTAACACCCCAAGGTTGAACCACCATAGGGTATAATTAATGTCATGAAATTGAATGTCTCCTGTCACTGCAACTTGTACATGTACACTCATGAAGTCTTTAGTCGAATGTTATACCGTTTATTGGACTAAAATATATTAATATGTTGAGAGAAATAAGGAGGATCTGAGAGGTCTCTTCTTTAGATGGAAACATCTGACAAAGAGATAACTGTGGACATAGAAACATAGGATTTACCAGCAGAGAAGAACCATTGGGCCCATCTAGTCTGTCCATTTTTCTTGACGTAAAGACTCAAACCTTAATCAGTCCTTCACAAAACCATAGACACATTGGTTGTTATCTGCCGACACATTCTTTCGGCCCATCTTGTTTGCCCAATTAGTAGCAAATAAGAATCGGCCAACTGCAGACCACTAAAACTTATGTCAGTAGTCTGGAAATTAATGGGAACTATGCTAAACGCAAAGATGCAATGATCTTGTCAAACTAACATATGTTTTTTGACTGAGTAACTAAAATAATAGACCAGGGAGGGGCAGTAGATTTAGTATATCTCTGTTTAAGCGTTTGACACTGTCCCTGAGAAGAATGAAATGGATAGAATAGTTGAAAGGATAAGGCAATTGCTGAGTGAGACAGAAGGTTGTAGTTAATGGCGTATATTCAGAGAAAGGACTAGAAGGGTACCCGGGGATCAGTATTTTGTAATATTTTCACAAACAATATTACTAAATGTCTGAATGATAAGGTATATCTTTTTGTAAATGATAGAAATCTATTTATTTGTCTGTCGACTGTAAATGGTAACATTAAAAAGTATAGATAAGAACAAATTACAAATTATCATTTTGAAATGAAGGAACTGTTATTGGAACATACTATCCCATATTTTTAGCTGTTGGGATACAGTATTGATTGAAATGTCAGTTTCATGTGTTTTTCCTTTTCATCACCCTGAATGGAAACATGGAGCATTGCAATATTGTATTGTATCTAGCAAGATCTTGTCTGCTATGTAAAATGTTTTGAATTATTAATTATTTTGATCAATAGAAATTGCTTAGCACCTTTGTAACATTTTACTTCCATTGTCTGATAATAAGTATTTTAACTGAAAGTCTGGAACAACACAGCTTGATAAATCAATCCAAGGCCTCGTCCGCAACACACACCTCAAAAATATTATTCATGGATATCTAGCCTGATTTATTAGAGCTTGGATTTCACATAACATCTTCTCTAAGTCATATCCACAAAATACAGCTATGGGTCAACAGATGAGAAACATAGAATTTCATGTCAGATAAGAACCATTTGGCCCATCTTGTTTGCCTACTTTTCCGGCTGTAAAGACTCAAAACTTAAGTTATCCTTGGTCTCATCTTAGATTCCAAACAAAACATGAACTAACTAAAAATCTGATAAAACTTAACATTTATTAGAATCTAACTAAAATGTAGAATAAACACGTCCAAACAAAATTAATCTATAAACTATCCCTCCCTATCCCTCACACGAAGAGGACAGGGATCCAAAGACTAATTAATCACTAATAGCTGACCTATAAAGCTATTGGATTGCAGCTACAGATCCTTACAAACTAAGGCATCTGCTACTATTTGGATACCTCTAGGTTGTCCTATCCTGTAGTGGTGTCCACACCTGAGCAGTATCAAGAGGGACAAGATACAAACTAACTGAACAAAACTAACATAAGCCTGAAGCACGTTTCCCCATAGTCATCTCTATTGTATTGTCAGTTTACTAGGTTTCAGGGTTTTAGTTCCCAGTGGAATCCTATCTTTATAGGGTATGTTGTAGAGCCTCTGTTCTTTGAATGTAGTCATAGAGCATGAAGTGAACTCTAACCAAAGCTCCAAACAATGCCATCCTGAATTCTTCATTTCTTAGTCCTGTTTCATAGGAATAGATCATTACACTGTGCTAATATACCAGGAAGAATTGCAACTCCTTAGAGCAAGGACTCAAGTGTTCAATAGTAGCCATGCATAAATTTGATATGTTTTTAACCAAAGGTGATAGTTTTTATAGTAAAACATGTAGGTGCCCAGATAGTTATCATTTGTAGATATATGGAGATCATCGAGGTCAAACTCCTAAATACTATGAATATATTGTATACATGCAGCTTTATAGTGAAATCAGCAAGGAATATTATATGTTATATTTTACCAAATGTGTTTCAATTCAATGAAATAGGTAATAACCACGTGTTATTCGGTTATTCAGTAACATCATCCTGCTGAAGGCTTACTGAAGGCATAAAGCATTTTAAAGAAGCATCCAGATTCCCTATATCTCTCCAAATAAATACCCTATGTCTAATAATGATAAAACGTAAGATGATAAAATGAGCATCCTGACCGGGGTAATGTCGGACCTAATAAAATGTGCACTGTCCCTGCCCATTAGTTTAATGGAGAATGACCAGATGATTTCGCGTTAAGATATTATGCTTCCAACTTGAAAATAAAACCTGCTCTGTGGCTATGCAAAAAAAATAAAAAGTTTGGTAAGTTCGACGTTATTTTCCGTCATTAAGATAACTCTGTGATTAATGATTATATTGCACTAGCAGACATTGATGGGGCTATTGGTTTTGGTTTGTAATCTGAGTTTGTCTTTTAGAGACAGCACGTAATTAGTACATTGATTGGGAGTCCTGGAAATATCAGTGATGTTTTTCCTTAATCTTGTTTGGAGAAATTTAGCAGTTTGATGCAATTAGCGGCCACATAGAGGATGCCTGTGCTGTGAAATAAAGTCAGTGATTGATGCAGTTCAATGTGTCAGATATAAATAAAACATATCGAGCTGTTATAACTGTCCATTTCAAAAGGTTTATTAAATTTAAAGGTAATGTGTCACCTGCTCTCCTAATGATAAAAACATATTTTAAAGAATATTTCACCATAATTGTTAAGGATGATCATTCCAAATAGTTCACCACATTATACATTAAAAGGAGCCGTAGGTGACACGATTCCTTGAATAGGAAATTCCCTCGCTCTCGGATTTCTTACTGGAAAACTGTTAGAACGACCCTGTGAGAGAGTGACCTGTCAAACAAGGTTCCTCAAGGGAACAGCAACAGGCTTTAATCGTCTAGAACTAAAGTCGGACAGCCTCTTCCCATAACCGTGGTAAATATATTATGGGACACTTTTTTTGGCCCTATCAAGTGTAGTTTCCCCGAGTCATGGAGCCCTATGTTATCCATTTCCCTACTCCTTGTTTTACTGTCATTCCTTCATGTGATTTTCACCGACCCTGGGACATAGCCCAAGCCGCCAACCCCTCCAGCGCGCCGGGTCTTTTCTAGAAAGCTGTGGAACTCTTAGCTGAACCACTGCTCCCTCCTATTGTATAGTGTAAAGGTGTCACCACGCGATACCCAGAGATGGCTCCAGCCTGGCTACGAAACAAAGATAGCATAGGCAGGAACTCCATTGTATAAACTAATCCCATTAATGTTTTACAACAATAACATGTTCAATTTGTTCTTCACAATCATGGTGGTGGCAACTATTTTGTGATCTAAGACAAAGAGCCACTACCTATTATCCTCCCGAGGCTGGAGGCTATCCTGAGGGACAGATGAAGGTTTAATAGGGTATCCATAGCCCTAACTAAGCAACCCGTTACACACCCTGAGCTGGTGTGTGAATTATGACATAGTTATTGGGGTTTATTCGCTTATTCGCTCCAACACTGGCAAGTTCCTGCAGTATGAAGGTGTGAGCTGGCCCTGTGTAATATAAATAAATGGGCAAGGTGACAGGATACCTCAATGACTATATATTATTTGGTGGTAACCAAATTCTTCCTGCAGCAGAAACTGGAGTCGGCCCCTGGAGTTGAAACCATAACTCTCTTGCAAACTCTACTGTAGTGTTGACTTCCCCTTTAGTGAAATACATCCCACATTATCCGTATCCTCTAGACTGTAAGCATAGAATTTAATGGTAGATAAGAAACATTTGCCCCATCAAGTCAGCCTATTTTCCGTATATTAGCCCTTGATCTTGCCTTAGGTTTAGGATAGTTCTACGCCTATCCCATGCATGTTTAAATTCCCTTACCATATTAGCCTCCACCACTTCTGATGGGAGAATGTTCCATTTATCTATAACCTTCTTAGTGAATTATTGAAATATTTCTATCACATCTATTTCTCTTCTTTCCTCCAAGCTATAGCTATTATATCGCATCGGGATGATTAGATTCACATTAATGTAACAATGGTAAATACTGCCTGCAGAAACTAGGTTTAAAGGCTAAAATACAGGTTCCCAATATATTAGGATTTGCTACCGAGGATGGTGAGGAAGGAATGCGAACAGCTCTTTTTTCTCTCTAGATGAATTCCGTAGACGCTCTAACTCTTGTTTTGCTGTGATCAGTTGTGCTTAAACTAATATCGATATTTGCAGAAGGTTCAATGTTTGTTTGTCCCTGTAAAACCCTCAGTCAAAGTGTTTGCGCTTGCTAATGTGTGCTAAATGTAGCATGGAGAAGCATGAAATGTTCATAAAACCCACTTCCTTCTTGTAGGACAAATTTGCACCACGCTGGATTATGGTTTTATCAACCACTCACCAAACATGCACTTGAGCACACAGCCGAGATTTCACTTATTGTTATCCATTAACTAAAATTCTTATGATCGTGGACACCAAAACTTGCGCATTATAGAGCGTGGTCATCAGCCTAGCCGAAAAGGAAGCGAGGAAAGATTATAAATCATTTCCAATAAACAATCCTTTCCCTCAAAATGTGGATTTAAAACACCTCGTCCTGGACAGATGGTCGGATCATGTCAGACGTGTTTGCTTAAGCTGTTTGTCTTCGGGAAGCAGTGTTGTAATACCTGATTGTCCATATACTGAATCAATATTTGCAGGTTAGTTACCAGCTGTTTTTGAGGATGCCATTAAGTGACCAGAGTAAATCAGCTGTTTTGAAAGACTAGGTTTCGGTCAGAGGAGCATATGCATTATTGCAGAATTCCTCCGTTTCACAGCAGCAATGCACTTTAATGATTTTACTAGGACAGCAGGTATCAGAGATTGTGTTAACCTTACGTTTTTTTTGTTTTTTTTTTGTATTCCTTACAAGTGTATTCATCTGCCAGCTAATGATTTGGGCATCTGTATTATCTTAAGAGTTTATGAATTATATTGCATTATAACCAGGTTGTCGTGGCGATCGATGTTCTGCTAAATATCGAACGGTTAATGCGAGGCGTCGTATAAATGGCTGCAATAAATTGAATCAAGTTAAAGAAAAAGTTGAAGCACAGCAACATATGTTCTGTGGAAATGATGTTGCCGTTAGATGCGCAGTCTGCAATGTCTACAAAGACTGATCACTAGACAGGAAACAGGAAATAAGGGGCCATTTTGTCTGCGGTAAAGGTGGCCATTTGTCATATTACCATAAAACTAATGGAGTAAAGCATTGAAAGGGATGCTGAAAGGTGCAAATAAAGCAGTCTTTTCACTGAACGGTTGCTAATGGTAGAACAGTGAGTTTATTTGAGATAATATTTAATGTAAACCCGTATATTTATTCATTAGTCATATAACGCTGTTTATATTGCCTGTGTACTGTTAATTCTTCATGAAGAAGAGTATTATATCCAGGGGTTTGAACGAGACACATAAACATCAGATATATTTTGTTTAAGTTTCTGTGTAATGGGGGGGTGGTGGTGGTGGGGATGTGATAGAAAAGTTCATCAAAAATGTTGAAGGGTGAGACAAGGCACACTTTTTTCTTGTTTGTTTCCATAGAAGCTCAGAATTTGACCACAGATTAGAACTATTCGGCGTCCTCGTCTACCATTTTGTCCTGATGTAAAGACTCAAACCTTAGTAAGTTCTTAGTCTTGTCTTAGGTTCACGATAACCATATGCCTAGAATGTGAATGTTTAAAGCCCTTTACTGTATTACGCTCTGCAACTTCTGCTGGGAGGCTGTTCCATTTATAAACCACCACATAAGTAAAGTTAAACTTAAAAATGGTTTTATTGTAAACATGTAAACAGTTATGTTATTTTTTATATTATTGTCCATTTTCTATTCATTGCCCAGTAGCCTGTTCAGTAGGGACAGGCTCCTTCACTATTCCATACCTTGAATAAGTTTAGTTACACAATGCTGCAGTGCAAGTGCCTGCGCATGCACAGCCAACATTGCGCTTTCATGCTGAGTAGCATTGATCTCCCTTTTTATACTCTTTAGTTGTAGGTGATACATTTTACTGTGCCAACACTGAAGAAGCTGTAGAGTCCTAAAGGCTTGCAGGTCTCTTCTTCAGATGTCTTCTCCTGGACCAGCACAACCATACTCATCTTCCTTATTAACTTGGGTGTGTGAATGTTTAATGTTCCAGACATGCTACCCTGAACAGCTGAGGTTTTCAGGATATTAAAAACCTGTTTTAAAAAAACATTAAAAAACTGTTGCAGGTACCTGACTTGAGGACCACTTCTCTTCAGCTTGAATAAGGATGAAGGATGGGTCAAATTAGCTTACACTTTTTCTATACTATGACCTATGGCTCATTTTGCAGCAGATGGTCCTGGTGCTCACCAAATGACTGCTACAATACCATAAAGCATAGCTCAGCAAAATAGTGTTTTAATGTAACAAACACTTTTTTTAGCATTTCCTTCCCTTTTTCTTATTAATTGCAACATAAGAGAGTTTATGCAACACTGTTAATTGATGCACGTGAAACTCGGCAGATATTGGGTTAATTTGAACTGGTTCATTCCTAACTTAGATCTAAACGGTGAATGGAACAATGTTGACATTTTTAATATATTTTTTATGGCCGAAACAAACTCACTCTAAAATGTGTTACATTGGCAACAATGTGATTGCACCTAAAAAAAAATGTTTTATCCCATTCTCTGTTGCAGGTAATATCATGTTGGGTTTTGCAGAAGAGGGAGTGATTTTTTTAAAACTAAATGGCTTTTTAGTTTCCATAGCAACTGAAATACATAAAGCATTTTGGATATCTCAATAGATGTTATATTTCAATTGTCTACAAGCGGGCAGGGTTTAAAATATATCACAGCGAAGGAGGCAGTCATCTAGTATTAATAATTGTTGACCAATATAATCCATAACCATTGGGATAGTTACTAACTTACTACAACTACAGCCACAACCACCAGTAAGACTTACATTGAGAAAAAAAGGACAACACTTTTGTTAACGTGGCTTCATCTCCAACCTTTACTCTGATGAGATTGATCTATGCTTCTGACACACTGAGCCTTGCTATGACCTATCTGTGTGGTTGAGACACATCTCTGATATGAACGATCTCTCCTGCTGGCACATGAACCCTAATATGACTGATCCATGCTGCTGGCACACTAACCTACAGTGCCATCAAACCATTAGAGGCAAATCCTAGGGGGTTTGTACAGAGTATCCTATAAAACAGTCTGAGGCTTCAATATTTATGATAAATTCGTTTTCATTGAACAGTTTAGTTAGAGATGGCTTGGTCTTAAATAGAATAGAAAGTACAGCTTGGATTGGGTGACAAGTCTTTTTTTTTCAATTCCGTTTTATTGAGACTGGAACCATACTCATGCAAGATCATACAGTGACAATGGTTACATACAAACGCCACAATAATAATATAAGGTATAGGACAAATAAATTGAAGTACAACAATGAGGTGTAATAGATTACAGATACCGATAGGCACACAGCAGTAACGACAAGGCAATGCCAGGTGATCATCGGGGTGACAAGTCTTACCTTTTAACAAAAAAACATTAACGACTAGACTATTCAGAAAAGGACAAACCACCTAATTTATTTTGGTCAAATATTTACTTCAAAGGCTGTGTACTAAATAGTGTAATATGCATGTTAAATTACATCTTTGATGACAATGTGAGTAAAAGGCTTCTGGTCTATTGCAATGGTGTTTAAAACCCTCTGGGCCACTGGTGCATGTAAGTATATAAACGCACTCCCGTGCAGCTAGTAGCCAATATTGAATCCGGTGCCAATGCACATAGACTGAGTACAATTTTTGCTTCTGCTGTGGGTTTTTTGTGTAGGGACATGTAGGAATATTGTTTAATATTATTTTTTGTCTAGCCCCTTTCCATGAGCTGAAGATCGGGTTCAAGGGCTAAGAGAGAAACTTTTTATGTAATTATTTATTTGACATATAGCATCTGTTTACTTTCTGATTCACTTATTTCCCATCCATCCAAAGAACACAGAGGATAGATGGAGAGGCAGAGGTCATGGTCTTCACAACAGAATAATTTATTGCACTCCCATACCAAAGGGCAGGAGATTGAGGGCTGGGGGGCATAGGTGTTTTTTCCTTTTTTTTTTTACGTCCCAATCCTACCAGACACAGGACATGGGAGACATGAGATGGGCTTTGTACCTCTTTTAAGTTTATCACTGAACGTGTGATGGGATCATGGAGTGGTACATATAGATACCCCCATTTTTCAGTCATTGCTTTGTTAACTTTTTGGTTTTTTTTTCATTTATTTTGGAAGTGAGGATATGTGAGTCGCAATACATTTCTAAACATCTAATTATTTATTTTGCTTAAAATTACTGGTCATATAAGCACAAATACTTGAAAGCAGATGATATGTTAGTGTATATGAATCGTGTGAGAGCATGCTACTTCAATAGAGTCCGGTCATAGTGAATAAAGCATGTTTCTCTGTAAATTGGGCATTGATAACAGAGCTAGAACACATTCACATGACATTATATTATGCAAAAAATATTTGTAATGACACATTGTCAATGTGATACTAGCAAGAAAACATGTTCTCTTTTATAATGCACAAGAAAGTGACAACTTGACCTGCTTCTATCATACTTCTTGATTCAAATACCACCAGTTAATTAAAGCATGTTAAAATTAAATACATTTCCTCTTTCATACAGATTTTTTTTCAACGTCTGGCGAATAATAACATTTCAAAAAGCACGTATTTAGCATATAAAGATTTTTTTTAAAAAAAATAATGAATAAACGAATTAATAGAATGAACAATTATGTATCTACACATCTATTCATAGGATATTGTTGGAGAATATCAAAAAGAAACAAAAAGCTGAGAGGTTTCTCATAACAACAATATGACAAGCTTTGCATAGACCGGTGGAAAAATAAATAAAAATAGCAATCTGCCTGTTTTGAACGTTTCTGTCAAGCTCTTTAAGTATTTCTAAAGCAAAAGAGTTTAAAGCATCATTTTGCTTTTGATTTCTTTCACTCCCATAAAAGAATCTACTCATTTGAAAATTAGCTCCACGGGTGGGAAAATACTTGATGCTCAAGCAGCTATTTCTTTTGAAAAATGTGCAAGATTCTCATTGATACACAGAGACTTATTTAAAGATCATTCCATAATTGCTGTACATAGCAGCTGGAAATGTACATTGGTCACAAGATACCAAGGTGCTGTTCACAAGAATGCCGTTTCTTAAATAGGAATATATGTCTTTACGGGATCACTTGAAAGATAATGCCGTAAAGTGAAAAAGAACATAACAAAACCTATACATTGTATGCGGATTTGAATATTCCTACAAACCTAATAGTTTTTTCTTTATGTTTTCTTAATGCCTTGCTGCTATTAAGTGTTTGTGGCTTATCGCTAGTAGAAAATACAGACGTTTTCCTATAGAGCATGGTTATATGGACTGACGGTTGTATATCCATGATAAAGTATGCAGTATGCAAAAATCTGGATGTTTTAAGCAATGACTTTGCTAGAATATAAAAATATGCAAATAACGTAAAAAATATAAACTAGGAAATGCAGAGGTAGCGAGAGGTAGTAATAAAACAGCAAACATGCAAAAATATGAATATTTATGTTGCAAGTAAAGCACAATTCCTTTAGCTGTAATTTAGAAAACACATCTATGATGTTAGTGAAATAGGAGACATTTGGTTCACATACTTTACGGAGAGTGTGGTAGATAAATGGAAAACCATCAGACATGAATAATATAGTAAGGGAGCTAAACATGCATGGGACAGGCATAAAGGTATCCAGAATCCAAGACAAGATCAAAGACTGATTAAAATTTGAGTCTTTACATGATGAAAAATGGACAGACTAGATGGACCAAATGGTTCTTATGTGCTGTCAAATTCGGTATTTCTATATTCTAAAAGAAAAAAAAAATTTTAAATGCAAAATTATCCAGAATACAAAACATTCCAAATTTTGTTGGTCTTGTTAACCTGAGGGCAAAATAATGGTGCTTCCAGTGACATCCTCTCCTCCGATTGGAGGATCAGAGGGAATGGTACTGCAGTGCCTCCATTTTGGCCGACGTTACCGACGGGTTATGTCCGCAGAGATGCGGATGAAGAAAGAAGATAGCAGATTAGGGATTGAAGATAGAATAGAAGATAGAAGGGCAGAGAGAAGATAGATGATAGATGATGAAGAAGAAAAGATGATGCACTGGAAGATGTAGTGGAAGTGGTCGGCAGAGAGGTCAGAAATCATTTAGAGAGCATCTGAGACAGGGAGTGTGACCGAAAATGAGAGTGTGAGTAAGAGTCAATGTGGGCACTAGGCAACAACTTTCATTCATCAAAAATGCCTCCTAATTTTTGGCCGAAACGAATGGGCCAAAACTAGCCTAAAAATGTGTCCTAATCGTTTTTGGCCCATTTACCCTATGTGTTCTAACAGAGAAAGCGGGACAGTTTCCATTGGTACTCATGGAGAACATAGTTAGAAGTTTTGTCATCCGTCTTCATGGATGAACCAGTAGTCAAATGGCTAGTGAACGTAACAGTATTTATCATGTATAACAATAAACTTTAGGTACACAACAACATTTTTTCATTTCTATTCTTTTAATGTTTTAGCAAGGTTTTGATCCACTGTGCTCATTTACCACGTAACACCAGCGAAACTGCTTTTAGAGAGAAAAACCCATTAAAACCAATAGCAAAATGTAATTTAAATATCTGTAGCATACATATTGCAGTGTTAACAAAGGACCTTTACAGAGCTCCCAACATTTCATATGGCATTTAAGAGAAGAATAATATATAACACTTACACAGTTTGAATGGTACACACAGTTTCCTGTTGCCTCTATGCATCTTGCCAACTCATGAGGCTGTAGATTACGGTGGTAGACACATAAGCAGCAAATATTCTAAGCAGAAAAAAGAGGGAAATAAGGATTTGGGTCCAAAAGAGAGAATAGCCCTCCTAGAAAGAGACACTTGGGAAGTATGCATTCAGAGAAAGCACCGTGACAGCTCCCAATTGGATTAATGAATGTTTTTGTTAGTCAGAAACTATATTATAAAAAGCAGCAAAAAATGAAGACATTTTATTTGCATTTGAATACTGTCATTTGCAGTTACAATATTTCCATGTCTCCTATGACAGAATGAAAAGCTTATCTGTACTTGTAGCAATTTCTTCCAAAACCGCTAAATATTAATTTCTACCACAATAACTTAGCATTGAAACACTAAATTCTTAGTATTTTTCATGCTTCCTACTATACTCTCAAAGTCTAAATCTCTAACACAAGCAATCATTTCTATATAAACAACTACTCAAAATGATTAAATACCAAATTAGTTATATGCAGTAAAGAAAAAATATGGAACGTCTACTTATAAATCTAATTTTAGATTAGAATGGAGGTTTTGCCTGTAACATGCATTTATATATCCCACAAAGGCACAAATTCCCTTTTTGTAGCTGACTATTCAGCGCCTTTTACTTGAGCGGATTTGTGTTTTTTGATTCATAGGTTTTTTTTGTCCATTACAATACATTCTTTTTTGATATGGCAGTAGCTTGGAGCTGAAATTTCTCTATTATTAAAGACAATGCATGACTGAAAATTAGGTCAATGCCCATTTCACTTCCCCTTGGAAGGTCATTCTGAAATGTACCATTACAGAAACTAAATGGGTGTAATCACGCTGCCAAAAATATGTAAGTATGCAGAGTACACTGCTCTTTAAAACTGTTTTCCTCAATACCCCTGCTTTTTGGGGTAACGTCTTCATACTTTTTGCCTATACTCAACAAAGGCCTTTGGGACGTTGGTTAACCATTAAAGTGGAACTGTCATTTTACCCTGATATTTTATCTTACAGTTCTATGCTTTGAATAAACTTCCTGATTTCATGGTATGGGTTGTTATTCTTCCCCATTACAAAGTAGACTTTGTAAAAGCCAGGGAGGCTGAGAATTAATTAATAAATCCAATAAATTAATATAATTAAGACTTGCGCAAATGGACCAAAAACTATTCGGAAAATGTTTTTTTCATTTTTTGGTCCATTCGGACAACAAATCTCATTTTCTGCCCTTAGAATCAGATGAAGTTTCGAGGGCGTTTTTATTAAGAAAATTTCGCTCTCACACTCACTCTTACACTCGCTCACTTAGGACTGTATCTTGGCCTAGGCTGAGTAGCCCTCAGAAAAAAGCTGACCTTTTAAGCTGTTTGAGGACAAACATGACAGAAACAGGGGTGTAGGTACCGCCACAAAATCAGTAACCACTAACAAGGTAACCTGGCAAGCTGGAGACAAAGTTTGTCACAGAGAAACTGTTTGGGCACAAATATGGCACTGTTAAAGTTTGGGAACAAGGTTGATACTGTTAAGCTGATTAAGGACAAGGTTGATATTGTTAAGCTGCTTGGTGATAAACATGGCAGGAAGAAATCTGGCTAAAAAGATGGCACTGTTAAGCTGCTTGGGGAAAAACATGGAATAAATAATTACACTGGGAAGATGTTTGGGAAAAAAGGCAATGTCAAGCTGTTTGGGCACAAAGATGGCACTGTTAAGCTGTTTGGTGACAAAGATGGCTGGGGCAAATATTGCAGAAAAAGATGTGTGAGAAAAACATGACAGAAACATGGGGACAAAGATGACACTGTCAAGCTGGATGGGGCAAAGATGGCAAAGACAAGCTGTTTGGGGACAAAGATGGCAGAGACAAGCTGTTTGGGGACAAAAATGGCACTGTTAAGCTGTTTGGGCACAGATATGCCAATGTTAAGCTATTTGGACACAAAGATGGCACTGTTCAACTGTTAGTGGACAAAGATGACACTAGTATGTGACAAGGTGTATGGGGCAAAGATGGTACTTAATGTCACCTGTCATGTCCCTGCATGATTTAACTTGGGCTTGGCGTAGAATAGGTTTCCTTTTGCCAGATAATCACTAAGATCAGAGATTCATGATGATTCTGGTATCATAATTTTGCCAAGCTCAGTGCGCGTCATATTGAATGCAGCCTAGAGATAGCCTTTTTTATATATTTTACGTTACTAAGAGGTCAACTATATAGATATCTTAGTCAGTTAGAGGATTCCTGTTGTTTTTTGGTAACCTGGTTTTAAAGTTCCTCATATTGAGGTCTGTTAGTGGGTATGCAATATAAGTGTTATTGTTATTAAAATAAATAAAATAACCTCTCTCTCACACCTATCACACCCTTAGGTTGCCCGTAACCTTTACTTTAGAGCTAGTTGCATACTGTATGAGCAGCCACGGTATTACATCATAATATTTGATGTAACATCATAATATTTGACCCGATTGCTCTCTCGTATCCTTAAGTGGGTGGTTCAAACCAGGCCAAAGAGGCTGTGTCCCCTGTACTTTCTGTATGTCTTAAAGCGTGTTAATGGTATTGTTAACTTTATATATTGTCAATTTTAACGTTGTTACATTTTTCTTCTCCCCATTGTAGTATTCTGTATTAGGTCTAATCTGCTGATGCTCTATTTATTTTCGATGATGAATACATAATCGCGTATATGTATATATATATATATATATATATATATATACACATATATATACATATAATAATGCACACAAAACTACAAAAGAGTAGCAGTCGACTTACAAAGGGTCAGCGTTAGAGCTCTCTAACTCATGACACAGATATCTCACAGAATATTTATTATCCACAGTCTCCTATCCGTAGGTTCTTTCCAAGAGAAGTATGTTTATTTTCGGTAATAAATCTTAATGCATTTCAGGTAGACAGGTTTTTGTGATATCAGTGTGGAAATCAAGAATAAAGTATATGAAAGCTGAGTGCTCTCATTGGATCTACAGTACTGTGTTGCTAAGTCAGATGTCTTTTTACTGCTAGAATTCTTTGTAAACATTTAAACGCTTCTGGAAAGTAAATTAAGTTGGGTTATGATGTAATTAACAAGGGATGATAAACAGTATGGTTGGGACTTAATGGTACTGCACACGCAAAAGCTGCCCGGGCTCAAAGTGTGAAATGGAAAATTGAATTTTGTTTTATTAATGTTCAATAGTTTTATAACATTAAGAAACATCTGAAACGCCTAAATGTGGAAATATTATCCATTTGCTTGTAGCTACGTCAATAAAGTATTTTGTTAATTAACCCTCTGATCACCAGGGTGGTGCTTACAATTACAGGAAATGTTTGAATTGACCGAATGCGTAAATCTTATTCATTGGGTACACGGTAGCGGTCCCCAACCTTTTTGTCACCAGGGACCGGTTTGGTTGAAGACAATTTTTCCACAGACCGGTGTGCATTTTACTTCTATTATTATTAATAATATATTTATATTTATTATTATTTATAATGTAAAGTAAAGCAAAGCTGCTCCTTCTCTGGCTGCCTGTACTCCTTCCTCGCGGTTACCGCCAAACGCATGACAGTGGTAGACTCGACTCTCAGGCTAAGCCTTGACCAATTAACCCCCTAAATAAAACACAGACACCAATTTGGGAAGAAAAGGCCACAGCCAATTTATTAAAGTCATTGCCACGCAACCTGTGAAAATAAAAGGTCCGTTAACACAACAATGACCCAAAAACCATTTACAACTGAGCACTCATAAGCCTGCAAGGATCACCTGGGGCCAAACCATAAATGTCACCTATGGGAGGGCATCCCGTGAAGCCCTATCCCCATCTGAGGTTCCAGCAAACACGCCCAGGCAGGAAAATCCCACCAACACTTTTCCACCAGTGGCTCAAACACCACATAACACCCCCGGCTACCTGGCAAGCTACAACCCCCCCTACTGTGCCGAAATTGCTAGAAACAGAAACAGAGAAAATTAATAAACATGAAAACACAAACCAGAAAATAGCAACCAAAGAAAACATGTCACAATAAAAGGGAGGGAGGGTGGGGCAAACACATGGGGTAAGCTGGCACAACAAAACTGCCCAGAACCCCCTTTACCTATCCTTATATACCCCCTTCACTTCTTCCCCCTTCCATCTGAACTTTACATGACCCCCTGGCCTAGCCCTTATCTGCATCTCTGTCAAGGCCCCCTCTAGGCTATGCAGACCCCATGGGCATCAGTGTGGGAAACTTTATTGAAGACACAGCCTTCCCATGCTGCACCGCGGTCCATCCGCTGCGCAATAAGTAAGTTTTACCGTGACAAGCCCAAAGTAATTGATTGTATAGCAGGCAGCCGCAGGTGGCGATTTTTTGTTGTGCCCAGGGGAGGGTTGGCAGCCTAAGGCCTGGGGGGCAAGTCTAGTCAAGTGGTCCGTTGCCCAACCGAATCAGCCCACCATCCATGCCCATTTTTTCCTGATTTTCTAACGCATATTGATGTTATGAGATGGTATTGGGAGTTCATCAGTACACTAAAAAAAGTCATCATACACGGGACGACTGAAGCCATAATTTAGTGCCACTAATAAAATATGCAGATTGAAATAGGGTAAATAACACAAACATTTTAACTTTTCCTCTCACTGATTTCTGGGCCTAGAAAGTTTTGTCCTCTGACGTGACTACAAATTCAGGAGGGAGTTTTATCTTAGTTCAATTTATCCTTACAGTAAGTAAAGTGCCAGGAAACAGATGACCAAATACACACCAGGACAGGCTGTGCCACACCGACCCCCAACACACACACACCAGGACAGGCTGTGCCACACCAATACCCAAACATACACACCAGGACAGGCTCGACCACATGACACCTGCATCAGTACAGGTTTATCTACACAATGTATAAAAAATGTTTTGCAAATGTTTCTCCCCTTGTGTATTGATGCCCCAGCCAGTCCCTATGGTTTTAATTTAACGTATTCCCCCACACCCTTGTGTATTGCATTTGGGCCCCCAGCCAGGCCGTTTTGTGCATTTATGCCCCAACACCCTTGTGCATTAATTTATGTGATGTCCCCAGCCAGCCCCCCTCCCTTGTGTATTGATGCCCCCTTTTGTACTGGTTAACGTACCCTTGTGTATTGCCCCCCGCCACCCACCCCCTTTATGGTATTGATTTATTTGCATCCCCCAACCACCCTGTTGTGTACTTATCCCTCCCATCCACCCCCTTTTTGTATTTAATTGTTGTCCAAAGGCAAACCCCCGCCTTTGAATACGGGTCTCCTTCCACCTACCACCCCAACTATTTTTATTTAATACTTACTTTTTTGCTGCCTTCCTCCCCTGCAGACTGCTCTCCTCCCACATTTACTGGGGCCTGTGGTGGACAATTTAATGATGTTCTATGGTCCTTCACAAACCTTTCCATAGACACTGGTATCCTTGTACAGACACTTTAGCTACCCTTGGGTGTTAATGGGTTAAGACTGGTAAAAACTGCCTGGTTACCTTAAAAAAATAAATATGTTAATTGTTAATCACTTAGCAGTTACAGTTACTATCCTCCTGATTGGTCATTACCATTGCATTGCTTGTCCAGAGCATAAACTCTATAGTAGACAGACAAGCAATTGCTATTGAGTGGGGAATGGTTTCTAAAGCTCTGATAAAAGGAAATGATGCTTTGTAGGTTTTAGCTTAAGGGCAAATGTAACCACTAACTTACAAAATGTGAAAATAGTACCTTGATATTTTTATCCATTTACTGTATTATTTTCTGTGCAAATTCATAGTTTTGATTGTAACTTCCTATATGGGCTATTTGCCTGCATTACAGGGTGGCCAAATGTATTGTGCTGAGAAGCATGGTACTTTGTGACTGGTCACATGTCGTCACATAGGGTGTTTGTAGCCAAAAAAGCTTTTAGCACCTCAATTGTATTTTATTAAAAGTAGATTGCAATATTAGGTTATGTAGCCTTGTTACAGTTGTCCACATTTTAATGTAACACTGTGTGGTATGTCTGTTTTTTCCTGCATGCTTTAAACTATTCTATGATCAATGAGTAACATTTAAAAAATATTCCTTAACCTGCCACATACATAATATGAACCAATACCCAACTATCGACATAAAATACCGGTATGTTTAGTTTGTTTAATTGGATCATAGGCATAGAATTCGATAGCAGATATGAACCATTCTGTCCATTTAGTCTGCCCATTTTTCTTGATTGAAAGACTTAGATCTTAATCAGTCCACTGTATGCTTGGAGGCTTTTCTACTTATCTATCATCCTATCAGTAAAGTAAAACTTACTTAAATAATATGCCATCAGTGATATTGCACTGGATATGAAGTGGTTTTTCCTTGGCCATTTCCACCGTATGATGGGGGAGGGAAGGTACTTTCCAATTCATATAATATTAAATGTATGAAAGAGCAACTTCCAGTAAGATTGGAATTCAGATCACCAGTTTCAAAGTCCAGAGTGCTAACCAAAACATCATGGAACCACATGGAACCACTTTTTTATTACTTTTTGGTATACATTATCTGATTTCTTTGGATATGGGGGGGTATGTAGCAGTGGCATGTATAGACCCAAGTTAACTAGGGCTATGGTGGCACCATGATAGGGGCGGGTTATCTGCATTGTGGCTCACATGGAAGTTGAGATTTGTGCTCCTGTGATACATTTCTCTGTGATTATCTCGCTCTTATCAGGCAGTTATGCTTGGGAATTAGGAGGATATCATGGTTCATTCCTGCTCTTCCAATAATGCAGTGTGGTGATGGCCTAAATCATGGAGATCAACTTTGGAGGAGCAAAAACTTCTGCTCCCTCTACTATCTATCACCATGGTTGAGCTGGCACATTGTGGGAGGTAAGCTCTATAAAAGACAGCTGGATGTCCAGATATACTTTTAGGCCCTTAGGTTAGTGGAGATTTAGTAAACAACTGTCTGCTAATACCTGGCAAAACAATTAATGGGTACAAGAAACGCTTCTATCCAAGAAACATAGAATGTGCATGACATAAGTGGGTAGAAAGTGTCCTTCTACTTTTGCACTCATCAATAATAAAGCCTGCTTTTCAGAATAACTCCCACAAATCAATGTTTTTTTTAAATAAATTTGCCCACTCACATACGTTGTCAACTTTTCAGATTGGTATTTATAAACCATGCAATAATAAAAGTAATAACTCAAGCCAGATACATTTATTCTACAGCCTTAAAAATTAGTAAATGTGGCCATTCATAAACACAAACACTGTGGGTACCACAATATTGCATTTTTCTTACATGTTTACTGCATAGTGGGATTAATTTTTAACACACTGAGAAGTCTAAAACATTTCGGATGGCTTTATCTAAAATCAGGCTGAGTGTAAACAGACTTGTCTCATTTCTACCATGTTTGTCTATTTGTATGCAGCAATTGTCAGCGTGTCGCCCGTGGACGGTGATAAAGTGCATTTTTCTGCTTGGGTGGGTAGCCTTTCATTTTTACAAGTGACAAAATAAAAATCTGCTGAAGAGTGAACATGCTGCTTTCACTGTGTCATCTTAGCCCCATAGGTCATTTTATTATAAAAATGTAAAAATCCAGTCAATTTTATTTAATCAGCTGAAAAGGAAAAGTGCTTCCAGGTCATTAATCAAATGCTCCTTCTCTGTGGGGCTTGTCTCTTCAGAAACTGCCATCTGAATCATTAATAAAGCTGAAAAGATTTTGCCAGCAGGCTTTAGAAACCTAGATGGTATTGATATAACTGAAAGTAAAGCAAGTTGGGGTCAGCAAAACAGCTTATATACTGTATTCATAGCTTTTATGTATATTTTCAATAATGTATCATAATTGTGACACTGAAATGTACTCCTTACAATGAGGGAAGCTCGAAGCTATGTATAAAGTAGCAGGCAAATGCAAATGAGGGAGCCCGGAGTGGCTACGGAATCAAAAAGTGACACATCTTATCCGCACGTTTCCGGCTAGAAATATTATAGCAAATGTTGCTTTAAGACATGTTCCTATTGATAGAAGGAAGTAATCAATTCTTCTAAATACACTTGGTAGATAAGGCTATATATTTGACAAGAGAATAATTCACCCCTTTGTTATATATGTTTTTAGTAGCCATGGGCATTGTGGCGTTCAATTGTTACCAGAAACGTCTGGCCCAGAATGGTCTCGCCCTAAGCTGAAAACATCGGAAGGGGAGATGGAGGCATTGTTGTTGGGGAGATCCAGGGCATTCCTTATGTTGTGGCACTTGGGGCAGCTGCCCCTTTTGCTACATGGAAGTTACAGGCCTGGTGTATTTTACATAAGTCAGACTTTGCATGTGAAAACTATGCTTCCTGAGGCCAAAAAAGAGGGGATTGTACCCCTCCATACCCGTTTATGCTCCTCTGGTTCCTGATCATGCACGCTACATTTTTTACTATATGATACTGCCTTTTATTTATAGAGTTCCAGCAGATTCCATAGCTCTCTTACAAAAGGGACACTGAATATCAACTATCACAGTATCCCCATTGCTGCAAGTAGGCTATTTCTACCACATGTATGTGTGAAGGCACAAATATGTTTGTGCTACTTACTAAATTGACGATAGTAGGGATTCAATCCTAGATAAACGTTGGCATTTGTGATCATTGTTATATTTTATATTATTAAATTAAAATTCTGTCCTATGATTAGTATGTATATACTGGTAATTAAGTTATCACTTACTATGACGTGCCATGCGTTCTAACATTTAAAAAGTGCACCCTGGCGATGCCTTCAAACTCTGGGCAGGAGGTGTCATTTGACCACTCCCTGCCTACTCGTCATGCCTTTAGTGTCGAGTGACTAGCCTCGCTACCCCCTCACAAAAGTAGCAAAGCTTATATCTTTACCCCCTTTACAGTTTGTCATGCACATTCTACTACAGTGCCATGATCTTATTGAGGGTTTCAGCACAACCTATGTCTGTAAGTGTATTGCTTACTTTTTTCCTCCCTGCTATGTGAATGCAGGAAGAGGTTGCCTCCGTAGTGTGTGCTGAAGCTCTGCCCTGTTGCGGGGCTAATCTGAGGAGCCCTGAGGAGGAACTCAAAGACTCTGTAGAGAGGAAGTTGCTCTCCTACAACTCTATTCTATATGGATGTTTTTCCTGGAACTCACACGGGGGGTGCTATTGAAGAAGCTTGCTGCCTAATATGTTGTGTCTTGAGGAGACCTCAGATTCCCCATCCCACCTACACTCTTGGAGATTTATCAAAACAATTTCCCTGTGCTCCAGTTTCTACCTACCTGTCCTATGTGTCATTCATGGTGTAATTCCTTTTTGTTTGCTCCCCTTGAATTGTTTTATGTTTTCCTGTTTCTTTCTGTAATTACTGCTGCTTCTTTCAGGTCAATGTATACATTTTGGTGATGTGCAGCTGCATGGTACAGTACTTGCTATCAGTTTTTGTGATATATTGAATGTACTGTTTTAAATATTGACTCTTTATGCATGTTATGTCTGAATATACTTGGTTATGCTGTCAATGTTTATGTTCTGCCTCATATATGATATGCATGTCCTGTCTTGGAATAAACTCAATCAAGTGTTTCTTGTGAATTGTAGATATTTAGTTATCCTACTGAGCAGCCAAGAGTAGCTAATGGTCGGCATATGCCAAAATTCAAGATTTACAGAGAGATAAACCCAGATAGAGGAAGGATCATGTTTACAAACCAGGTTCTAGTAGGTACGAAGAAATCCCTAATGGCATCATAAGTTCTAATTCATATGGCATGCTTAAGAATATGGTATGCAATAAGGAGTATAAGGCCATATGAGGTGTGCCATAGCAGGGGTCTTGCCTAGGGTTACTACATTTTATTTCTACCATCCAGGGTCACACTATGAAGTGCAGGACATCACACACACAGGCGTGTATATATATTAATTCATACTCTCCCTCAGTCAGACAATTCATCCACACATTAATTCATACTCTCCCTCATTCAGACAATTCATCCACACATTAATTATTTCATTCTCTCACTCATTCACACTATGTATTACATTATTCTTACCACCCTCTTTGTCACTATCTACCTCCCCCTTTTCTTACTATCTACCCCTCTCCCCCTTTTCTCACTATCTACCCCTCTCCCCCTTTCTCACTATCTACCTCCACTCCCTCCCTTCTCACTTTCTACCCCCTTTCCCTCCCTTCCTTCTCACTATCTACCCCCCTTTGTTGTTCACTTACCTTCCAGAAGTCCTGCGGTGGGAGCGCAAGGCCTCTGTCTCCGCGACCAAGCTGGAGGCCTCGTGGAGGCCTGAAAACTTAATGAGCAACTGCCCCTCTCTCTACTACATGTAAAAAAAAAGATGGCATTTCAATTCCTGGACTGAGGCTGTCTGGGACCCCGGACTTAAAGTCCCATCGTCCTGGGCAATCTGGGACATCTGGTCACCATAGTCTTGCCATGGTAAGGGCAACACTTTAGAGATAGATTAGACCATGCAAATTTATGACCATTGGGGCCGGAGTGGGATACTGAGTAGGACTGGTCAGCACATGGCAAAATTCAAGATTTATGGTGAGATCAATCCAGATAGAGGCAGGGCCATTTTTACAAACCAAGTTCTAGTAGGTGTAAGGAGATCCCTAATGGCATCATGAGTTCAAATTCATATAGCATGCTTAAATATAAGGTATGCAATAAAGAATATAAGGTCATGTGAGGTGTGCCATAGCAGGGCTCTTGCCATGGTAAGGACAACACTTTAAAGATAAAGTAGATCATGCAAAATTATGCCCATTGGAGCTGGAGTAGGCCTTGACTGGGATGCTGAGTAGGGCTAGGACTGGTGGCATTTTTTGAGTTTTGGGTCTGAAGGGAGGTTATTTAAGGATGGATAAGGGGCAATTTTGTATGCCTATCTCGTGTAGTTTGTCCCTTCCTCCCTGTTTCTGGTGTTTAGGTGGGTGGTTAAAATTTGTCCGTCAGGGCAAAAGCTTACCAGGCATCTAGGGATGAATGCTCTGTGGAGATAATTTGGCAGTATTTTGGTTGGTGGTTCCTGGAGCTTGGAATCTCGGGTCTGAGGTTCGGCATCTGGTTATGCTTTTCTGTATTTGTTATTTATCCATGTTAATTATTTGTTATTTTTTTGGAGTTCACTTTTTCTTTATTGCCCTGTTAATGTACCTAGTTTTGGTTTAGGTTGAGTAGCAATGGCTAGGTTAAATAAATAAATTGGTTGGTTTTTAACCCCACTCTTGGTGTCTTGTCATTATTGGGTAGTTAACTTTGGTTGGGGGCCTGGCACTGGCATCGAGGGTACATCAGTCATGCCTGAAAAATATATAAATGTGTAATGTGTCTTTGAAATATTGTTAATATTACTAATGTTGGATTATTGCCAGTACATTCATTATTCCAAGTTCCTGTATTCTACTGAACGTGTACCAGGAACTATACAATACATTAAGTGCAGTGTTCTGAAATTCATATGGCAGAGCAAGGTCAACAGGAGGGTGACTTTGGAGATGTATACGTGAAAGCAATACAAGAGGGATTCCCTGCCCTGAAGAGCATATGACCGAGGCCACATAATATCAAACATGAGTAACACAATGTGTGTGCAGTATTAAAGTAGACTAAAGGAATTGACTTAAAAATACATTTCTTCAGCACAAAGATTTAGAATGTTCTACATCTGCAAGCTTAGTGATTAAATACTAGATAGTGCTATGAAATAACAAATCTAGATAAATGCATAGGGCCCTTAATGACATAAGGGCTCCAATCAGTGACAAGAGACACTTGCACATGTATTTAATGTAGTATGATTTGTACAGGGCCGGCCCTACAATGGGGCCAACTGGGGCAATTGCCCCAGGCGGCACTTTAGAAGGGGCGGCACTCTGCCGCCCCAAGCGTTTTTTTTTAAGCGGAAGAGAGAGAGAGGGGCGCCGAGTGGTTTTCGCTTACCCGCTCGGCGCGCCCTCTCTCTCTCCTCTGCGGCGAGTCTCCCTGTTAGGTCTTGGTGCCGCTTGTAAGGCTAGCGCCGGAATGGCGTCAATTTCCGGCGCTCAGCATTACAAGCCGGCACCGCTGGCAGAGCAGAGAGACTCGCCGCAGGATCTTTAAAGGTAAGTTACAGGGGGGGGGCATCGGCGAAGTTTAAATTGCCGCCCCCCCCGCCGACGCCGGCGGGGGGCGGCATTTTAAAGTTCGCCCCAGGCGGCGTTAAGTCTTCGGCCGGCCCTGGATTTGTAACACATTTTTAATGATGGGAGGGCTAAATTCAAATTGTGAGGTGGAGTGCAGCCTTTTGTTCTATGGCCCCCTTAATCATTTTAGTTGATATCTAATAGCTATCAACCCTGGCTATCAATTATCTCAGGAAATATTCATCATCATAGAAACCAATGGAATTTAACATGGCTCCATATTTAGTAGTTTACACCAAGAACTGTCTTTTCTGAATGCTTCCTATTGTTTAAATAGGACGTCTTTAATAATTTGACATTGATTGCTCCGATATTGCTTGCCTCCCATAAGGCAAGTCTGATTCTTTGGCTTTTAAAGTCTTATAGAGCATACAGTTTCTCACAGGTCTGCATTAACTGCATTTGAAAAGATTTGAAAATTCATGAAAATAATACAAATGTCAAACTTTGCTTTTTTGTGTGAGTTTGACAGGTGAGTAGAAAAAGGGATAAAGTAACCAATTAACACCCATAAAAAGATTGGTGGGTCCCAGTATCTGAGTTATGCCCAAAATAGCTAAAGTAGCTATAGCAATGGCCATTTTTTACTGCTAGAGATTATAATCTGTCACCCATAGATATTTTAATGGGCAAAAATAACGGTATATTGCAATAGCTAACCCGCTAACAGGTCCATAGATCAAAAGTTATTTGAATCCAAAGTTTTTGTGCTTTCTCGGGACACCGAGTACTACTACTTTAGTAATAACACATTTAAAACTCACTAGCACCCTTATCTACTCTTGATTTAAGTTATGTATTTTGAGTTGCTGCATGAGTTGCCTCATATCACTGTAGTCTTTAGTAAATGTTGATAACCTTTTTTGGCCCAACATAGAAAAGATTTAACGTTGCATAAGCTTTCGGGACCTCAAGTTTCTTCTTCAGGGGTCTTCTTTTTACATTAGAAGAGACTACTAACGTCTTGAAACCTAACTAATCAGTAATATCCTTTTTTGGGACCATAAATGGTATATCAACTAAAGACTTAATTTTCCTTTGGGCTAATATGGCTATATCATTTTTTTTACATGACTAAAGTGCATCATATAACTTGACCTCACATTTCTATGATGTGGAAACATGCACTTTGTGTAGCCAAACAAGACAGTAACAGAGGTATGACATGACTATTGCGTTTAAAGGGGAACTGCTGTACCTTTTAGCATAATTTAATTAAATGTCATATTGCTTGTACATCTTTTTTTGCAGTCAGTATAACTGTTCTGAAGAAATTTACTTTAAAAGCCGATGTCATGTGTCTCACAATGACAAAGCCAGTATTATCTGTTTGGTTTCTTATTACTCCATCCATATAAAGGCCACATGTACCCATCAACAACAATACGCGACGTAGAAACAGGGCAGCGATAAGTTAATGAGATAATGTCGATCTAGAAGTCAGGAAGATAGCTTTCTATATGCATATATGTATTGCTTTCAATCTCTAATCACAGTTCCAAAGGTTTATTTAGGGTATAGAATTGTAAAAAATTATAATTGTGAAAATTAGATTTCTGCTTTCAATTCAGAGAAAGACTCCAATGTATTATTGGGCCACATGGATGGACTTGCCCCAGGGCTGAATAGTACAGCTTCTCGTACTGACAAAACCTACAGCTTGAATCCATAAAACTAAGGAAATCATTTGAAATGTAGCTGATTGTAATTCATGCTTCTTCAGGTACTAATTATTATTTTTTTTTTTAAATAATACCACTTGTGCATACTAGTAGCCATGACAGCTAGCCTTATATTTCAGTGCAATTAAATAAAATACCTTTCCATACAATATTGAACAATGGCGACATTTTGTGCTAAACTGCAATTGTGTCAATCATTATTGCAATGTATCAAGGCAAGCAACAATAACTACTCAGCGGTTATGAAGTATTTTATTGTGAGATGTGTTTTAGACTCCTTAGGGGACCACTGATTTCACCGGGTTGCATGATGCCTGATGTAGGGGAATACCTTAACACTTGGGCATTCGTTCATAAATGAATTTATGAAAATAAAATCAAAGCCATAATTACTCAATCAGTTGACAATTTGTTTAGATGTGTTTATAAATACATATATAACATGAACATATCCCTACATAAAATGGGAAATATTGTTTAAATTCAAACCTTTTGTTGCCTCTGTCTAGAGTACACAGATACTGAAGTGGAGGATTAATCTAGAAATGGTATTTCTAGCAGTTTCCTGTTTTTAAAATGCCTTTCTGTCTGATGATTAGTTGCACCAAGCGGTTGGGTTGTGGAAGCCACTGACCTTAAACATCTCCTTAAATTTCTGCAATTTTTGGAACCATGAACACAATGAACGCCTGTCCTTACCCTTTGCTTTTGGTTATTGTTTTTCCCACACTTTGGAAAACATACAGAAATGTGACATAATAGGTTATATTTTAGATACAATGGGTTATGCGATAGACAGTTTTTCATATTAAAGTCCGAAGGTTCCATAACAGTATAAATATATGCTCAAAATTATTCATCCAAACATTCTCACAGATCTACTTACATAGTGAGAAGGGGCAGATAAGATGGGGAGAAGGGGTAGTGTGAATGCGTATGAGAATGAATGAATAAATGTGTGGATGAATTGTGTGAATGCGTATGACAATTAATTAATTCATGTGAGGATGAATTGCTTGAATGATTTGTGAGACTGCATTAATGAATGTGTTAATAATTTGTGTGAATGAGTAAAAGATGGTACATGAAGGGTGGGCTTTAACAATAAATAAATAAAAATGAGCTGCTCAGGCTTAAATGCCGGGCCTATTTTTTGTCCCGGTCTGTATATATATATATAACTCAAATATTTTCACTTCTTAAAATGCTTTTTCTGCATTAGGTCATAACAATAATTTCGATAAAAACAGGTTTTAAAAGCAAAACTGAAAACACATTGCATTTGATAAGAACCATTTTCATTGTGTAGAAATGTCATTACAAAGGGTAGTTATAATAAAAAAAAAATCAAACATACAAGAAAAATAGGCAAATTAAATGCCACAGGAAATGTTAACTTGAAAAGAAGAAAGGAAATATCATGTTTCAGTTTAGAAAGCATTTCACATTTCTTTTAAGTTTCATAACATATTGGCATAGCTGTAATAATTATAACTACATTAACTACAATTGAACTACAATGAATATTTTTATACAACTTTTACAGATGCGAATGAAGGAAAGGGACCTCAGCTAGGAAAAAAGCCTAATTAGTCATTTAAAACCTGAGTTTTTAGAGGAAAGGGTTCTAAACTAAAGACAAATACATTGATGGGGCCTAATGGAATACACCCAAAGTTATTAAAAGAGCTTAGTGGTGTACGAGCAAAACCATTAATGGATTTATTTAACCATTCATTGTTAATGGGAGTAGTGCCAGAAGATTGGAAATTAGCGAATGTTATGCCCATTCAAAAGATGGTAGTAGGGAGGAGTCAGGCAACTACAGGCCAGTAAGTCTTCCATCAGTATTGGGGAAATTAATGGAAACTATGTTAAAGGACAGGATAATTGAACCTCTAGAATTACATGGATTTCAAGATCAGCAACAACATGGGTTTACTTCAGGAAGATCATACCAAACTAATCTTATTGATTTTTTTGACCAATCTCCTGCATACCTTATCTGGCTTTTCTGAGCCCAACTACACAGAACAGGCCCCGCCAGTTCAGCAACACAGAGGGCTTCCTACTGTGTGCCCTGCCAGTGGGCTTCCTGCCGTGTGCCCTGCCAGTGGACTTCCTGCCATGTGCCCTCCCAGTGGGCTTTCTACTGCGTGCCCTGCCATTGGGTTTCCTGCCGTGTGCCCTGCCAAAGGGTCTCCAGTTCCATGCCTGTCCAACAAGACTCTCCAGTCCACGTGTTACGATAAATTGTGTACTGTTTGTGCTTTATTCCACTGTATATACTAGTCCTGTTCCTGATCAGCCAGCTTTCATCAATATAATCTGTTTTTGTATACCAGCCTGGTGTGGCTGTTATCTCTTGTCTGCACTTACCGCTCTGTCAATATGCATCTTGGAGTACAGACAGAGCCTCAGATTATCCTCTGCAATTGGGCTCCTACCCGACCTGTTGACCCGGGCCCTGACATGTATAGATCATAGATCCAGAACATGCTAGATAAAAAGCACATATTCGTTTAACATATGTTGCCTTGCTTGGGAACTCTACAGGTTTGCCTCAGAGTCTCTGGGTGAACCTCTGCTTCCTGGGTCTCCTGGCAACATTCCTCTTTCTCCAGGCATGGGAGTGGTGCTTAGCCACACCCACTACCCATTTGCTTCCTCTCATGCCCAGTTAATTTAAGGCTATCTGAAGCTAGTCCTGCCTCCATAAGGAGCCGGTCCTGCCTCCATACAAAGTTACCTTCCCCCAAAAGACATAGAGCTCTCCGTGGCCTACCCTGGAAAAGTCTCAAGTATGTGTGTTGCATTTACTTAATTGTAATGGTATTTTGATGAATGTTACACAATTAGATGATTAGAGTATTTTTTTACTCTCGTTCCGTCACGTTAATTTTTGTTGGATACACAAAAAATTCAGATGGTGAGAATGTTCATCAAGATTGACAGAATAATATCATGAAAATATTAACGTTTGTTCCGAATTACTAGTCAGATTATTGCGTCTGGCTAAATGAGCTTTGAATTGTGAAAAGAGGTTATTTTTTTTGTGGGGAGGGGGGGACTTGGTGGGTCTTCCAAGAAGGTTAGAGGCACTTAGTGTATAATAAGTAGGAGGCAGTGGAACAGTCATTACCTTCCCTCTGACAAGAGAGCAACCCGATGACCTGGCATGCTGACAAATGGAGAGGAAAAATCTGTACTAAGATGTAAATTCCACATGCAGTTCCCTCATGAATATCTTGTCTCCGGGATACAAACTGTTGACCTGGAAAATAAGGTTCCACCCCAATCAAAATGACAGGCAAAGCTGGTTTCCTGTTATGAAGACTACTAGGTGTGTAAAAAATTACTATTCCCAAGAAAAAAAAGATGAGATGTCACACAGAGGAAAATATTACTTTCAAATGGTCTTAAGCAGTGTGTTTGAATGGCAGCTGTTAAAAATTCAATTGTATGGATGCCACATACTGTATTCAAGACAGGAATTTCTCACAGAAGAACATTTCTTTTTTTTCTATCTTTATCACTTAAGTTTTAAAAAGAAAGAACCATGAAAATGATTTTATCTCTCGCTAAATTCTCCTTCATTTACATATTGATAGAATTTGCTATTGACCCCTGAATACGAAAAAAAACCGCTGCAGCCATTGAAAAATCATAGTGATTATTTAAAATAGATCAGATTTGCCAAACTTGTCATAAGAATAACCTTTACTAGGAATTATAAAGCGCTGCTAACGCAAGCCGTCAGTAATGAGTAAAAACAATTGCACCTATGAGCGTTTCCAGAAATGTAAATTAGCACTTTTCATTCTTTAAACCTCAGAGGACCGGCATTTTTAATTTGACAAAGCCGAGAACACAAAAGTTACTCAATATATATATATAAAGAGTATAGGCTTTTTTAGGGGCGTCTCGAGAAAATAGAGCCCTTTTTATGTGTATGCCTGGTCTACAGAGCCTATTTTATTTATTGATTGCTTTTAATGCAAGTCCTTGGGCCGAAATAATACAAACACTAAGGGAATGTCATATAGAACTGATGGAGATATTGTCCACTTAAAAAGTAAAGGGACTATAAAACAGACTGTTAAAGGGGAACTGTCTCCACAGATTAGATTAGCTTTACATCATATGTATATATGTACATATATGTATATATATATATATATATATATATTATATGTATGTATAGTATGTATGTATTTATTTGAGAAATGTATAGCTTATGCTTTTTCCAGTATAATTGTTTCACAGATATTTGATGTAAAGGCACCACAGGGATGAAAATGGCCATATCTAATAAAACTCTTGAAATTGTCTTACAAAGGCTTCATCAACCAGTCAACAACAATAGCCAACTAAACAATAAAAAGAGAGATAACAATGGGGAATTAAAAAAAATGGCTGCTTCTGTGGTACATAAAGTAACCCATATGTGGATGTTTTATTTGTAAATATCATTAGTTAGGATTTTCATGTAAAATATTGCTTAATAAACTGCTATGTTTGTTATTAAATGGAATGAAGACATGGAAGTTCCCACAAAGTTTAGATGAAAAATCGATCTCGCAATAACCACACATACATTGATGGCAGGTCAAGCTCAGTGTGGTGTTTGATCAGATTGAGCCTAAAATATCACATTACGAAATATAAGGGTAGCCTCTAGGTCTGCAGATAAAGGAACAGTGAGGTATTACCTTTGAGGCTGACCTAGAAGGGTTTCATGCCCCCCAGTTTTATAGGAGGGGGTCTGCTGTTCCGGGTCTAGGAGATCTGAGCCAGGATATGTCACTGTAAAGGAAGTTTATTGGAACATGCTAAATCAGACCAAGTAAATGCTATACATTGATATTTAATTCTCTTTGTTCACGGGGCTCCCCCTTTAAATAATCTTGGGTGCATAATGTTTAATGAGAGAACAAATATCCATTATAATCTGTTCAATAGTTTCTCACTTTTGCATTTAATGATGTAAGCCTAAATGGATCACTGTAATAATATGAAAAACAAGTAAAATTGGTAATCGGCAGCATAGTCCCTATCTTGGTTAGAATGCTTACATAAATACCATAATTATTGACCCTTGCCCACATTATCCTGACATTATTACCCCTTAAATGTCTCCAATCGTTTCTTCTGTCATCACTCCCTCACCCACTAGGACCTCCAGTATTTGACATATGTAAATGGTCCAATGGAGAGCTTTGTTATTTTGTGCCAATCTCTTATTTAATAATACTGTATATATATTGTACAGTATATAGAGCTGCTGAGCTGTGTGATGACATTTGAAGAAAGTTGGAACTATAATTCTATCGAGTTTTACTCATTAAGCACAAAGTTGCAAATGGGTTTTAAGGAGAGTTGCGGTTTCAACAAAATTTTTATTATGCGTTATGAATGGACCAGGATTGCCAATCAACAAAATTTCTTGAAAATCCGGAAAAGTATTCATTATGGTCGACCTGCTCACCAGCAAACTCCTACTTTATTGATTGTGCTTCAATGTTAAATGTAGGACTGTCTCCATCCGCTTTGCGTGCCAATCAAAATAATATCAGAATCATTTTCACAAACGTCATTTTTTGCCTTTACCTTTTGCATCCCACTTTCCACCTCCTATACATATTTTATATTTGAAGTGTTCTTAGTATGCAAATTGTTGATAATAAAGTAAAATTCTAGGATACATTTTCAATATATGAGTATATATGCATTCAGCTAATGACTAATACAAAAATGAAAAAAAAAAGGTTTTGCAACAGATAAAACATTATTTATTGAGTATGTTTAAAGAATAAACAGTATTGTTGATCAAATATTCATATTCAGATCTCATATTTAACTTTCACCTGCTTGTAATGCTATTGAAATATAAACATTGAACGTTTCGTATCTGCTATACTAAACTTAGTTCAAGGATATCCATCTAAATACAAAACATCTTGTTTAAAGTCACATTGAGAAAGACAATGGCAAACAAACATGTTCAAGGATTTTGTTGACATATACAGCTTTTAAGCAAGTTTTGCCTCTGAAAAGAAAAGTATAAGACACAATAGATTAATTATCTTGTTTTTATATATATATATATAGATATAGTTATAGATATACAGTATATAGTAGAGATTACACACACATTTTTACAGGTATATCATTTATCCACGTGGAGCTAGTATAAATGGGAAAAAATACCAAAAAATATATTTTTTTATTTTAAAACCACCCTGTATTCCAATATAATTGTCATTTATTTTAAATGTTATATGTTCTAGTTTTTTTTAATAACCATCTACCTAACCCTTTCTAACTAATTCCTCGCTGCCACAACACTAACTTCCCCACATACATTATAATAACATAGAAAATGCAGCCCCTTACAGTCAGGTAAAAAAATAAAATATATTTTTTCTTTAAAACTGGGTCAGGGAATCACTGTTTATCACTGTTCTTCCTACAGCTCAGAGACAAACGATACAAAAAACTGTGTTGTATCAAATGCATTGAAGTAGAGAGGTCAGCTACAACTGTGACCCCGCAATCATGTACGCCATTGGTCTTCTAAGGACATCTTTTCATTAAGTAGCTGGTACTTCATTGGTCACATAGTGGCTAATCTCAATGTGTGAAGACACAACTATACACATATATATATGGATCAAGTAATTTAATTCATTAAACAAGACAGTTCTGTATCTATATTTTGATAGGTTTCATGTAATTATTACTTGCCTTTGCGCAGTTAAAATTTGGCTCCATACTTCCGTCATATGTGAAGGAAGAATGTTTGGGTTCACGGAAAGATTTTTTTTTTTCATTCCTCCAACCTTTCGGGATTTTAGTTAATAATTCTTCACTGTGTCTGTCCCCTGTTTAGGACCACCTATTGGATAATCATTAGACCAGAAATGCCATGGAGGAGGGACCTTCTTTCCTAATGTATTCTTTCCTATTGTACCCAATGGAAATAGCCTGTAGACTGTTACTTATGATTTGTAGCACTTATTGTACCTCCCCTTTATAATGCTGTAAACTGTAAATGGGTAGATTTTTAGGGTTTTGCAAAATAAGAATGTCTCCTCATGTTTCATAAGGACTATTGTTAAAACCGCCATAAACAAATCACTAGAGATAACAGGAATAAGTATAATTCTTCACTTTAAATTTATATGCTGGTTTAAAGTAAGTTTACTAAAGCCACCCATGTATTTTATAAATTACTAATTTAAGGAAAAAGTAAGCAAAAGTCTGAAGTTAAGGCCAATATGGTACAAAATGTAAATACAAATAAGAAAAATAGTGTTGTTTTTTGTGATGTATAACTAACTGTATATTCAACATGTTCACAACAGAACTTTTCCCTAATGCCATTAAGACAAAATACAAAAAAAAATGGCAAATTGTTTTGCTTTTGGGTGCTCCGGTAGAGTTTTTATGTCAAGTGAATTTTAAATTATTTAGCAAAATAAAGTAACTTGTCTCATTTGTTTATATAGACTAAATAAAATGAATTCATCAGGACTTATCAAGTCCAATGGAAAGATCCAATCAGCGGGAACATTCTACTGGTTGCTATAGCAATATGCATACCTAGGTGCTTTTGGGATGGGTGTGGCGGTGGCGCCTAAGGGTATGATGGCTGTAAGGGTCTTCCCATATAACCAGGGGATGGAGATATGTAAAATAAAGAAAAAACGAAAAATAGTGCAGTAAGTCTTATAGAGCCAAGGTGAATAATAACAAGAAACACTTACACTATATAGAGCTAAACATAGCTAGCACCTAGCGTGCGCTGTGTAATGGGATAGGCTTTAAAGGAATTAAAAAATACTCAAATAGTTACTAAGGGGCCGATAGCTATCGGAGGGATGGGTCTACCATTAAATGGGTTGGGACTGGGAGGAGAATTGGTCAGAGTAACTCGGAAACCCACAGCGTTCGCAGGTATAGTAATATGATCATTTTCAGTCATTTATGTCAGGGTTGCTTATACAGAAACTCCAATGTGTCACGATATAAAGTATCTCATTCTATGAAGAATATAAAATACATTTATTTTACGTCTGAATACCACAGTAACATAACTTTTTAACTAAGGTTAAAAATGCTATTAGTGTGTACTAAGTTATATTTGTATATATATATATATATATATGGTTTAGTTAAACCATATTACTGCTTCACTAATATGAATTAAAGTTTTGCAGAATTTCTCATTTATAATATTCCAACGTAGACGCATAATTTTTAGATGGAATTATTCTAACGGCAAACTATTTTACTTACTTTATTTAATAAAGCAAACATACAAAAGAATATTGCTTTTCCTTTAAAAATGATGGGATTGTGTTATTTTTAATGAATGCAGATACGCTAAAGGGATTTTTCTTTACAAAAGTGTCATATACAATAAATGGTATTAACACAGCTTGACGATAAAACACAAAAGGAACCGATTTACAGTAACTCTTTTCTTAACTAGACAGGTATAGACAATAGGTGATTAGAATTTTAACAATCAAATGTAAGAATGCTTTAGGCAAAGGCTTTATAGTTTTCTTTTGTATACATTAATTTTAGCATCTTAAATTACACAGTAGAATTGAACTGTGTGGGGTGAAGGAGAAAGTTTATTTTGAATACTAACAATTTAAATAACAATAAATGTGGTGCTCAGAATCAACAATGTACAACTGTGGCAGGTTTTATTTATTAATGTTTAACAGTAGAGGATTAATTCTGTATGTCGTCACTTCTATTATATACAAGTTTTGGAACCTCAATTTATAAAGACACGGAGGCTCACATTATGCTTTACTCTTTTCTTTATTCCCTCAGCAGCAAAGAATATTTTAAGAACAAAATATAACAAGAAAAAAGAGACCAATCAACATGTACATATAGGCATCCAATAAGGACTCATCACAGATACTCCTTCTCCTATATAGTTGCTTAGGACCATCAAACTTCCTCTTTTCTTTGCTGCTCCCTCAGAGATAAGTACACACTTTTTTGCTCATATATTGTTTTGTCTATTTACCTGAAGAGGCGGTTGTACCTTCTTCCAGGTGCTTCTGTCATTCGTTTCTGATACCCGCCGCGGTATTTTATTGTGTACTGCCGTTTTTCGTTTGCTTGTTTTCTCCCTTCTTTACCAGGTATCTGTTATTTCTATTGCCGCGTCTCGCGCATGCGCGCTTCACGCGCGGCGGCCATTTTAGCGTTTCTATCTGATACTACGTTTGCAGTTTTTTGATTCCGTCTCCTCACGGCTGCACAGTGCTCGTTCCGGTTCGTCTCGGCGACCATTTGTTGTGTTCCTCTCCCCTTTCCTCCGTGCTAGCTTGCTGGACATTTTACTTATCGTCCGCTCCGGCTTGTTTTATTCTGGCGCCAAGCCGTTTAGGTAGCCATCTTGGTGTGTGTGTGCCGGTTCACATTTTCTCCGCTTCGGCTGGTTTCTCCCATTTCAGTTTTATTTCCCTTACCTTTATGATGTTCTCTGACAGGGACTCTCTCCCTCCTAATCTTCCAGGCCCCTCTGGCCAGCCTCCTCTGACTAAAGGAGCTGATGGTGTGGAGATAGATGATCCACATGGGGATATTATGAACTCTGAGGAGTTCCATTCATTGCTGGATGCTACCATGACTAAGTCTGTCACACAGGCTCTGAACTCTGTTATGGGGATGATGTCCTCTAACATCTCCCAGTCTATTTCTTCTGCCATTAAGGCTTCTCAATTATCTAATCTAGCGCCTGTTACCGAATTGCCTCTACAGGGTACCTCTGGCGTCCCCCGTAAGGCTTCGTGTAAATCTGTGCAGGGTAGCCGTTTGACCTCCAAAACTCACATGACGGACAAGGTACGTCCTGTCTCAGAGGACGTGGTTACACCACGGAAAAGAGCCCAGCGTCGGGCAAAATCAGGACGCAAATGGAAAAAGGCTAAGACCTTATCTGACTCTTCCGACTCTGAGTCGGTATCTGAGGAGGTTTCAGATGTGTCAGTAGATGCTGATCAGAGTGATTTCTCTGATTACGAGTATGCGACACTTGATAATACTGACCAGCCCAACTTACCTTTCGCCCACGTATCCGGGGATACCCTTCTGGACCCCCGTGGAGAACCCCTGTTTGATCCTGACGAGCTGTCTAATCCTAGGTCGGCCGAATGGTCTCCCATGCCTCATGTAGCTCAATATGTGGCTTCCCGGGTCCGCAAACCACTCACTAAGGCGGCCAGGAATAATTTGAGGGCAGAATGCCCTAGACCCTCTTTACCTGACGATGTGTGTGCCACTCCAGAGGTGGATCCTAAAATTGCTCAGTTCCTGGGTAAATCTGGTTGAAAATCAAAAAAGGGACTGGAGTTCTCTCTTAGGAACTGCCAAGATAAGATCTTAGACATTTTGGGTACGGCCACAAAACTTTTTGAAACGGTGGAATCCGCTATTTCCGATAATTCCCAGGTGGACCTTATGACGTTGCGAGGTTGGGTGCAACGTATTATTTGTTTGGTCGGTAACGCCAATACGGCGCTGGCCTCTGAAAGGCGCAAAGCCATTTTACTGAAAATTGAGCCCAAGTTAGTAAATATGGCGGTGTCTGAGCCTGGCCCACAGGCAAAAGGCTTCCTATTCGGCGACACGTTCGTCAAAGATTTGGGCACTTACGTACATACGTTTACCGCTCTGGACAAGGCTCAATCCAATATGCGGAAAGTTTTCCGGGGACAGGTTTTTGCAGGGGCCGGTAGACACAGGGGCCGTCTGCCCGGCCGATATTCTAGAGGTCCAACCATCGGATCTCGAGGCCCCGGTTTGTCCAGGCCTCAGTTCCACGATCGTAAGCCTGCGCCAACACCGTTCTTCCCACAACGTTCTCGTCCATGGCAGAACAGGGGAGCCAGAGGATCCTACCAGGGCAGACGACCTTATGGTGAGTACGCATTTAACACATTTTCTTCCAGATTCTCAGGTGGGAGGTCGTCTGCAGTTTCATTACAATGCTTGGAGGTCGATGACCTCGGACCAGTGGGTCTTACAAACTGTGTTGGGTTACCACATAGATTTTCTGTCCACTCCGGTTCAGTATCAACTTCCCGGAGAGATTCGTTTTTCCGATACGGACGTGACTTTAGTCTCTGCGGAGGTGCAAGCGTTGTACGAAAAAGGGGCCATAACACCCGTTTCCTCAAACACTCCAGGTTTTTTGAGCAATCTTTTCTTGGTAGCCAAGAAAGGCGGAGGCGTTCGACCTGTCATCAATCTCCGTCCCCTGAATGCCTTCGTTGCTTACCAACACTTCAAGATGGAAGGCATTCATTGTTTGCGGGATCTGTTGCAGATAGGGGATTGGATGGTCAAACTAGATTTACAGGACGCCTACCTGACGGTGCCAATAGCGCGGGAACACCAGGATTTCCTTCAGTTTCGCTGGACCTCACGAACGTGGAAGTTCACTTGCCTACCGTTCGGCCTTTCCTCCGCTCCGTGGTGCTTCACGAAGCTCCTGAAACCAGTCGTGGGCAAGTTGCGCGAGAAAGGAGTTCGTCTGATCATCTATCTAGACGATCTACTCATTATGTCTCAGGACATACACTCTTTACAACTTCACCTGTCGTGGACTACGTCTCTTCTACAGAACCTAGGATTCCTGATCAATTGGAGGAAATCGGACCTCGTTCCTTCTCAGTCCATGGATCGATTCCGTTCACGGGTCTATGCATCTTCCGAGCTCAAAGGTGAAGGCGATAAAGAAAGAGATCAGGAGAGTGTTGAATCGTCCAGTGATCACCGTTCGGCATCTGGCACGAGTCATAGGGTTGTTGTCGGCCTCCATTCAGGCGATTTTTCCCGGACCTCTACATTATCGGGCGTTGCAACGTTTGAAGAATCGGTCTCTGCGTCAGGGCCTCTCGTACGACCAGGAGATCCCGGTCGATTGCGAAGCTGCGGAGGAGCTCTCTTGGTGGCTTCAACATATAAACGCCTGGAATGGGAGAGCAATTTTCGGAACTACCCCAGACCTAATCATAGAATCCGATGCCTGCCTCACAGGTTGGGGTGCACGATGCGGAAACTCCTTCACAGGAGGCAAGTGGTCACAGACGGAGAAGAAGCTCCACATAAATTGTCTGGAGCTGTTGGCAAGTTCTTTCGCTGTCAAAAGTTTCTTGCGAAATTCGTCCAATTGCTCCGTACTCCTGCGACTGGACAACGTGTCGGCAGTGAGATACATAAATCATCTGGGTGGCACGAGATCTCAGGATCTCTCGCACCTGGCGACGGAGTTTTGGCAGTTCTGCCTGGCTCACAATATAGCGGTGCAGGCAGAGCATATTCCCGGTTTGGCCAATTCTGTCGCCGATTGGAATTCGAGATATCTCAGGGATCCGGGCGATTGGCGTCTCCTTCACACCGTGTTCGTCGCGATTTCGGATATTTGGGGTCCGTTGGAAGTGGATCTGTTCGCCTCTCGCCTCAACACCCAGCTTCCTGCTTTTTTCAGTTGGCGTCCAGATCCGGAGGCATTGGCGTCCGACGCTTTTCTCCAGAATTGGTCGTTTCGGAGGAGTTACGCTTTTCCTCCGTTTTGCCCGGTAGCTCGTACGTTACTCCATCTTCGCCGGTGCGGCACCCTTTTGGTTCTCATTGCTCCGTTATGGAACACGCAACCGTGGTTCCCTACACTTCTGGAGATGTTAGTGGATTTTCCACGGCTCCTGCCGTCCAGCTTGGATCTGGTGGTGGACCTGGAGGGGTCCCCTCACCCGCTTCTCCTTCAGGACCAGTTGCCCCTATTGGCTTGGAGAGTTTCGGGGGACCCTGGTTTGTCCCTGGAGTTTCGGGAACGACTCTGCGTCTCTTGGCGGGAGCTTGGGCTCCGGGAACAAGACGGGCTTACGATCATGCCTGGAACGCATGGAAACGTTGGTGCCTGGAACAGCGTGTGGATCCCGTTTCAGCTTGTGTAACGGTTGTTTTACGTTTTCTGACAGAGTTGTATGAAGCTGGCTTGGCATATCGTACCATCAACGTATACCGATCGGCTATTTCTGCTGGTAATGCCGGTATGGACGGCGTGCCAGTTGGTAAACAGATTGTTGTGTGTCGCTTATTGAAGGGCATACGTTTGACTCGACCTCCCAGGCCTCGTTATTCTGGCCTGTGGGATGTCAATGTGGTTCTTCGTTTCTTATCTCTATGGCCTGATAATGTTTCTTTGTCGCTGAAGCAAATATCGGCTAAGTTAGTCATGTTGTTTTGTTTGATTTCATGTAAACGAGTCTCTGATGTTAGGGCCCTAGATATTTCTGCTAGGTCTTTTACACCTGAGGGCGTACGATTCGACATTTCTAGACGTACTAAGACGTCCATTACCTCTGTTTTCTATCCTGTTTTTCCTCTTCAACCTCAACTTTGTCCTGTGTCGTGTCTCAAGGTGTATGAAGATAGGACATCTTCTTTCAGGAATCCGTCCCATCCTGACCTATTTTTGTCTCTCCGTCATCCCCACTTACCTGTGACTACTACTACCTTGGCACGTTGGGTCCGATGGTTGATGGCCTCTGCTGGCGTTCATGTTTCCATTTTCGGCCCTCATTCAACAAGGGGTGCTATGGCTTCCAAAGCCACATCTCAGGGTTGTAGGTTGGAAGATCTCCTTAAAGCTGCTGATTGGTCGAGAGAATCGACGTTCAGGGAATTTTATTTTAAACCTGTAACACATTTTTCTTCTACAGTGGTTGCACAGCTTTGAACTAGCATAATGGGAGCCTCCGTGTCTTTATAAATTGCCAGATTTTACTAAATTATGACGTAAGGTCATGATTTATAAAGACACGGAGGCGAGCATTATTCCCACCCGATTTCCTTTCTTTCAGTATTGTTCTCCTTCAATAAAGGTTTGTGTTTTCCCACCCTGTATTCCTTTGGTGTTTTATTGATTTCGTCTTATTCATACTTTGCGCGCATATACATTTTCTTACATGTGTTTATTACCTATGCTTATTGTGTCTGTTCATCGTTTATCGACCATTCGTATCTACTGTACTCATTAATATTTTGTTTTTCAGCTTGAACTGCCGTTTTGAAGGTCTCTCGTTTGGATGTTCTCTGTTTCCATTTGGTTTTCCATTACCAGCGGTTCTTCTTCTGGGATGTTTTTCTTGATGGTGATCTCTTCGGTTCCGGTTCAAAGAAAAGAGGAAGTTTGATGGTCCTAAGCAACTATATAGGAGGAGGAGTATCTGTGATGAGTCCTTATTGGATGCCTATATGTACATGTTGATTGGTCTCTTTTTTCTTGTTATATTTTGTTCTTAAAATATTCTTTGCTGCTGAGGGAATAAAGAAAAGAGTAAAGCATAATGCTCGCCTCCGTGTCTTTATAAATCATGACCTTACGTCATAATTTAGCAAAATCTGGCAATTTTACTTTATTATTTTTTTTGGACTTGTAACTATTAAAGGGCCTTAACAAAGAGTCCACAAAGCCAATACTTTTTCCAATAATTTCCACTGTGCTTTGATTGTTTAGATTGTAAACTCATTGTAAAAGAGTCGGGTCCTCTTCTCGTAGCGTTTGTTAAAGCCTACAAATAAAGTATTAACATTCATGTTCAGGAACTCTCTGGATTTGACCCAGGTTCTCCAGGTGAAGTTCTGCTTCTATTGATGCTTACTCTCCACCTTCCTCCTCCTCCCTGCCCCCACCCACTACATGGGTGTGACTAAACTAGGACTGGCCACACCCATAAATGGCTTGCCTTGTCCCCTTTTCCAGATCCGCTCTCCAGAAGAGGGAGAGTTCCATATAGCATATCCTGGGAAGACCCAGGTATGTTTATACGAAGCCGGTGTGTGTATGAATGCAATTTCAAATCCATCATCCATTATTATTACACTTTTAAAATAGTATTATTTGAATTACATTTAAAGATACTGCACTCACTGTAATACTGAAATTTATACTGCATATGCAGCATACAGCAGATTAAGTAGGTGAACTATTATATTTGAGGTGGCAAAATATTTTAGTTTAGTTTTTAGTATTATTTTTATATAGAGAACCAACAGAAAGCATCTATAGAAAATAAAATAATTTTACTGCAATCCAATCAGAAACCTTAATAACATCCACATTTCTTTTAGCCTTGCTAGCAGACATACTATGTCTACAGTTTAGGGCAAAGAAAAGATGATTCAAAATGGCCAAGAAATCCAACAAGGTATGAGACAAGAAACTTACAAGGAAGAAAGAAAAATTTAATGAAAGGAAAATACAATATGTAGCAAATTAAGAAATAGCTAAAGAATGAGATTATGAGATTGGAAAAGCATTGAAGATTGAGTAGGGAAAGATTTTAACACGGAATAAAGAGTGAAAAGGTTTCAAGGGATAAAACAAATGCCTAAAAGTTGCAAAGGGGTGAAAAGAGCTGTGGAGCAAAGGTTTGGTAAGGAATAAAATATTGTTATTATTATTATTGATATTATTATTATGCCAATGTAATGATGATTTATGGTCACAGCTGAAATGAAACAGAAAACAAAGAATTACTTAAGAAGGACAGCAAGCTTTACAATTTAATGGCCTTGATATCATAGTTTGTAACCACTGAGGAAGGAATTAAGTAGCATTCAATAGCAATTATTCACAAAAACTTTATATGTGTTAACTCAGACATAACGCAGACTTAGATCATTAAAGTGGGACTTTTTGCCTTAAATAAATCTAAAAATTAAACAAATTGCACATCTTTGCCAATTCTGTTATTTTTGGGAAAAGAAACACATTGAATTTTTACATACCACATACTGACTTGTACAGTCTCGTAACACAAACTCCTGGAGCCCCCCTGCAAGATGTTTTGAGTCCCTTGTATGTATGATGTTTTGGATCTAAATACATTTATTTCTTAAATTAAATTAAATTATACAATAAATGTATTTTGTAAGTAAAATATTTGCCAATAATACTTTGGGTATTACAGGAGACAATACGAAGTGGTTAGTCCATTCCAAAAGGTCCTAGTAATGTGTTAATGGGCTTTGGGACCACCCTTTACATTGCAGAGGCTACGGTAACCTGTGTTACAGCCCAGGGTTTGAATGACCTAGAACATCTCACCAATGAATGTCTTCATTGACATTGACATTTCTTATTTTTTAGACTTTTTGAGATTGTGGAAAGATAAATTTTTGTGAAATGTTTAACAAAGCTTAGGAAATGTAGGACTGAGATTTATAACCTAGCAATAACCACCTTAGGAAAACCTAACATTATACCTCTTATTCCTCTTCCTGTGAGAAGTACTGTTCTACAAGCTAGACATCTCTATTTATAATTCATGATTATATTACCAAATTATGAAGGAGAAAATATATTTTTTGTAAATACTTTCAGTTTCCTAATAATTGACACCAATTTTAACTTAATAATGTTATTTTATTATTTTTATTGCAACAGTTACTTAAAATATTCTAAAAATACCTTTATATTTTTTCTTGTTTTTTTTCTGCATAAGATGCAACTTGAATACAAATACTTAAACAATTACACAAATACATGAATGATATTTAACTAAGTTAAACATACACTTTTATTTTTGTAAATATACTTGCTATGGCATAAATTTAAACATATACTTTTATATATTATATATCTTGATTTTAGTAACAATTGATAAAAATCAAGCCTTTGTTTGAGTTTTAAGTTAACTGAAGCAATCCCAAAATGGCTAGAAATATTCATGTCGCTTGTATGACAAATGGCCAGTAGGGTGCAGTATAACATTATCTTGGGGTTAGGTGTAACTGGAAGCAGAGTAATAGTGGGGGTTTTTATTTTAATGAACAAAAATCTAAGAGCTAATCCAGTCCATGTTACAACTTTTCCGCCTGAAATTATAAAAGAGCGACCCAGCACACAAGACACAGAGGAAATGAAATTGATCGATATTAACAGGAAGCATAAACTGCATTAAGATCTGCATTCAGTGCTGTAAGGCTATTTTTGAATCATTTTAAAATTTAAAATCATTTAAAATGTGCGTTTGACCACTATGCGATTGTATAACCCATATACATTTTTTAAGACATTTACGCAACGTTGATACTATTTGAATACATTAATGAATGTATTGTAATTAACATATCTACCAAAATGTTAATTACATCCATGACTCTGCACTCTATAATCAGCATAATAAAATCCTCTAACAACATCCTATGAAGGGACAGAATGTTTTTGATTACATACACAGCCTTTTAAGGAATAAATTATTCTTAAATAAAGCAACACTCGTAAATAATTGTTTATATATAATTACGTTGATGTTTTTTTCAGAACTGCCTTAGCTCTTTTTTGGAATACAATAAAGACCATTTTTTTTTATTTGACACTTTTTCAAATTTCATTATTATTAACCAGCACATTGACTTATCTATTGTTATAAAATTATATATACATATACATTACAAAACATGAACATCTATCAGCTCAAGTTAGAGTCTAAAATGATGACCTTAGCAATACAATTCTACCTTTTATGATCTAAAATCAATACTTTTCAGCTCAATGACTTAATAATTAATACATTTAAACTAATATTTTAAAAAGGTAAAATAAAGGTGTTTACTTGACATGTATATCCCCAACTTAAAGGGGCAGAAATATGTTGTTTTATGTTTTCTAATCACCATCTGTTTTTATAGAATATTTTCTGTAAATAACGGACCATGTGCACGCTCAGATGTTTCAATGATTTACCCTAACCCTCCAATCTTAAATCGTTTGCGGCACACCATACCAAAATTCTACACTTTTCTTATTGTGTGTATAGTGTCTTTCCATGGTGGAGCCAGACATCGTGCTCCACTATTCTTAGTCACTGCTTAACTGCACTGGAAAAGCAGCAGAAGCAGAACCTGGTTCATTGTCTTCTGTAGTCATCTCAACTACTACCAGTAGTTCTATCACTAAAAATCAACATTTATTAAAAAACATGCAGTTAACACATATACTAAATTAGCCATTTAATGTGTCAATGTGGAAGACAAATGAGAAGTGGGGGGGATATAAGAAATAACACCACCTATCCAAAACAAGTGTGAACTGTTGGAAGTATTTAATTATTTTGTTCATTAGGTACCTGTCAATTGAAACAATTGGAGAAACCATGTATCGACTTTAGAAAGAGCAAGCATGTAGAAAAACACAAGTGTTACTTAGCTTATCATGGCTTTGTGCAGTATCTGGAAAGTTCACAAATGGAGCATGTTCACGTGTGTCCCTGGATCCGTACGCAGATAATATCTGAAGGTTTCCGGAAATTTATTTCCAAGATAATTTATCTCCAAAAAAGGTATATACAACAGGGGGTCTCTACCAGAAGGATAGAAGATTTATTGTATCCATTTAAAAGTTTACGAAAAACATCCACAAACAAAGATGGCCATTTTACTCAAATTTTGTGATTTTTTTTTATTTGTGTGGTATGGTGGGAATTCAGACATCCATAGGATGTCCGTAAAGGAAATCTTGAGACATACTTAATATCAACCCAGAGAGACAGTTCTAACACAAGGTACCAAGTATACAAAGGTCAAGAACCTCAGCTGATGCCTGAGGTCAAAACAGGCACTTGTTATAAGTGATAAGAGAATATAATAAAGTATTAGAGCTAGTAGTGCTTTTCTACTGCCATGGACAGTTAACAACAGAAAATAACTTCCCTACCCCAAAAGCACAGAGTTAAGGGTACTGCTGCTAATCGTAAAAATGCAAACAAATGTGAGACTGAAAAGTGCAATATTCATTTAATATAAACAAAATATCAAAGTAAGGTAAACAGAATAAAACACAGAATGTCAATGTCAAAATAGGCCAGCGCAGCCAATCTACACATTGTTAAACTCCATTTGATAAACGTGACTGGGTGAGACTATATTGTGCCAGGGTAGCATCCCATAACCCAAATGTAGACGTGGTGACTGGAACAAGCAAATAGTAGTACCCAGTAGAATGAAATATGTGCTAATCTCAAAAGGCACTGGTGGTTTGGTAGGCTATGTTGGAGACAATATAATAAGGATGGGTTTGCAAGCAAACTCTGTAACTCATTCCAATGTATGGAGGCAATAAAAAAAAGATTCATTGGGTCTGGTGTACCCTGGAGACACATCAAAAGAGATTCTTTAGAATACAAAGATCACAAGGCACATAAAAGACAGGTTTCTCTTTCACCTAATGAAATATACTTGACAAAATGACCCACAAGTGGAGTTTTGTTTCACCTCTACCTGTTAATTGTTTTGGTGCACACTTTATATGTATCATATGCTATTGTAGTTGAGAAGTTATTTGGTAGTATAATCCGGCCTTGGCCTGCTACAAAATGAGATGTTTGGTAATTAGGCTGCCTGGTACACCATTGCACAATGGGTTGGTTACAAGGTAGGTCTCTGATCTCCCCAAATGGCCCAGTTACATGGAGGACTGTGTCTAGGTGACACAACAACCAAAGAGTGTGGCCACAGATCTTCTCTGAGTTAGGCATAGAGCAGCACATGATAGAGTTACTGTTGCAAGTTGGTCATTGCACTAGATCCTAAAGTTTTTAGATTCAGGTGTAGCTATTTACCTGCTGCAGCTTTACATGGCGAGATGTTATAATACCAATTTACAGAATGTCCTTCATCTAATGATCATGGAATGCTTGGTCAAGATATTTCAACAAACTATTTCCTGCTGTATAAAACAGTCTAATATATTTGAGTTCTGTAATGTATTCTGTAATTACTTTCCTTTATTACCGTCTTCTGAATTGTTGGCAAAGCTATCAATACAAAACATAATCAAGAGGTGTTTATTGCTTATGTCACCATGGCATACATGATCTAGTATGTAATCCATATAAAAAACATATTCTTCTGTAATTAGAACTAAACATATGCCCCTTCAGTATATTTTTCTAAATATTTAACTAAATAGATCGCAATAGTAATCAAAATTATGTATACTGTATTAGTAATAACATACATTTTCAGTTTACATTTTCAAATATAGCTATATTGCAAAAGCAATGAAAATATAAATTGGTTACTTTCCAAACTAAGAAGAAAGAGGACAAGAAAAGTCTAGACATTATGGGAACCTAGATATATTTTGTGTTTATACACGCATAATATCGTATACAATCATTTATCGGCCACTGTACATGCCAAATATATTGTACTTTCCCCCAGAATATACTTTCCTATTCCTGGATCTTGGAATTGATCTTCCTTTGAACCTTTACATTTTAGAAACATACAATTTGACATCAGAGTAAATCAATTAATTAAATCTGTCTTGCAGTTAAACCTAAAACCTTATCTAGTCCTTCTTGTATTCATGATCACTATATGCATTGACCATGCATTGTCAAACTTCCCCATTGTATTAATCTTTACCACGTATGCTGAAAGACTCTTCCATTTGTTTACCGCCCTCTTGATGAAGTAAAATGTCCTTATATTACATCTAAGCCTGTGACCCTCTACTTTTACACTTTTGTCATTACTTTATGTTTAAATGTTTCTATCACATCCCCAGTGTCTCTTCTCTCCCCCGAGCCTTACATGCCAAGATAATGTACTCTTTCCAGATTAATATTTTACTCCTGCAAACCATTTAATAATTTGGTACCCATTTCTTTAACCTACTTGGAGGTAAAATTTCACACTTCTTGCCCATGACACATTACACCTAATACTATAGTCTGCTTATGTGTTTTTACTCCCCAAGTACATGACTTGTGATTTACCATTGTTAATCTGCACTTACCACACTAGAAAATTCTTCTAATATACTTAAATTACTAGCTATCCACCAGGATTGTCTACCATGGTTCATAGCTTTGTTTTATACCTTTTGGAATATCACTAATAAAGTATAAAACAAAAAAGTCCCAGTACAGATGCTTGAGGTACTGTGTCTCCACGGCCATTTCCTTATCCTTATCCATTTTCTAAATGGTGTCCCTTCCCTTCATCTCAATCTGTAAGTAGGCTGGGACTGGCCAACAGGTCTGTTGTGTCTCCCACATATCTTTTTGGTTACTAGTTACTAGATCCTATGAAACGTGAAAGAGCATAGCATGTGGCTATGTGTATCCAGCAGAAAGCCGCACTTACAGTACGTTATTTATTGGCAACTGGCCTTAAAGTCCCAGAGCCCATTTTAATCCCTAGTAGACCCCTGTCTGTAAGAACTGAACAAAAATATTGGTTGAGGCAGTCACATAGACCTTTATCCTCATTTATATCTCCAATTTTTGTCTTATGTCTATTTGTTTTATCTATAATTATAATATTACAATATAATATTATATATAATATGTATACATATATGTTATATATGTATATATTATATAATATATAATATATATATATAAATATATACAGTTGTACTGTGCAAACGTTTAAGTAGGTGTGAAAACATGCTGTAACGTAAGAATACTTTTAAAAAAGACACATGTTAATAGTTTATTTTTATCATTTAACAAAATACATAAAAAGTGAGTGAACAGAATACAATTTTAAATCAAATCAATATTTGGTGTGACCAAAAAAAAGGGCATATAGTTAGGTGATTAAACACTTATACCAAACAGATGCTAATGATCAATGTAATATGCAGGTTGAAACACAATTAGTGATTGAAACGGAAACAGTAGGAGGAGGAATGGGGTACAAACTCAATAACTATGTGAGATTGCTGAAGACAGTTTGTTAAAAGTCATACCCCATGGCAAGACTGAGCACAGCAACAAGGCACAAGGTAGTTAGACTCCATCAGCTACGTCTCTCCCAGGCAGAAATTTCAAGGCAGACCGTGGTTTCCTGGTGTTCTGTCCAAGCTCACTAACATGCAATACCATCAGGAAGGCATCTGATTGGCCCCAAATTTGTTCTGTAGCATGACAATAACACCAAACATATAGCCATACATACTATCTCAAGTGTAAAGAAGAACAAAGGGTCCTTGAAGTGATGCTATTGCTCCCATAGAGCCCTGTTTTCAACATCATTGATTCTGTCTGAGGTTATATGAAGGGAAAGGGGCAATTGAGGCTGCCTAAATCCATAGAAGAGCTGTGGTTAGGAACAACCTACCAACTGAGTTCCTGGAAAAACTGCGTGCAAGTGTACGTAGAAGAACTGATGCCTAAAACCTTTACGCAGTACTGTATGTAAATATGAGTGTATGTGTGTTTTGTCACATTCAGGGCCGGCGGAAGACTTAACGCCGCCTGGGGCGAAGTTTAAAAT
>VKOC01003261.1:0-57078 GCA_009364415.1 Spea multiplicata
CACTGTATATCTGGGCATATCAGGGCTTAAAAGTAGGTAAATACAGTGTCAGATGAGCAACAACAAATGATTTTTTTTAACAAAAATAAAGACAATCATCCCAGGAGGGGACCTCCAGGCAAATTGAAGGCCAGACTGTGCAATGCCCAGAGAATGTGCTAAAAATCAAAGAGTTACATCTCAGACTGTACAATTAGAAAAAGACTGAACAAGAATGGTTTGTCTAAAAGGGTTACCAGGAGAAAGTCTCTTCTATCTAAAAAGAACATTGCATCGCAGCTTAGATTTGCAATCTGAACAAACCACACGACTTCTGGAACAATGTGGAGATGTATGGCCATAATGCACAGCGCCATGTTTGGTAAAAACCAAACCAAAAAAAACGGGGGGCCCCAACTTCACCAAGCAACATGTCCCTCAGTGCCAACTTTGCCCCCAAACAGCTTGTTAATGTCACCTTTGCCCCAAAGCAGCTTATCAGTCCCCCCAAACAGCCTGCCTGTGCCATCTTTGGTGAAGCATGGCAGTGCACCTATACATAGACATCCATGCCCGTACACAAACATACATACCCCCTCCCACAGTGTGTGAGCAGGCTTGGTTTCACTATGGGGACATGTCAGAAGCCTTGTAGTTACACTACTGTTATAGGCTAATTTGAGAAGGGCCCTCCACACCTGTTGTTTTTGTAGGTCAACTTGTTATTTACTTTTTGTTATGTCCTGTCTACCCATTGTGTTGCGCTACGAAAGATGATGGTGCTATGTAATACAATAAATAATATATATTCCTTACATAGGTGACAAATATGACGAGTCTCTTATGGCGTGAAGGCTTGAAGCCACTGTGTATACTCATTCAAAACCCCCAGGTGGTTGCTAAGTATGACATTATTATGATGAGAGATGCTTATTTATCAGAATTTGGTGGCCCAACCCAAAACTGAATACTGCCAGCAGCTGTATAAGCTGTTGTTTCACATGCTTTATGTAACAGTTGTAGTAAAAGTTTTATACAAAGACTGCTGAGCTCTTTGCAGAGTGAATATTAAATGAGAGATTGAGATAAACAATTCCAATGCTTATCGTATGGGTGGGTTTTTTGCCCCTTTTCTCACTTTCTGCTGACTTGGCTCGTAAAAGGGTATTAAGAGTAATTAATGGGTGTCAAAACATTTTATTCTTGGTTTAGGAAATTATGTAAGGGGAGTTTATCTTGAAATAAAATGGCAGTCCAATTTCTGAAAAGCAGTCCTTTGAGGTTTTTAAATAAAAGAAATTCACAGTATCTTAATGGATTTGTAAATCTACTGTATGTAATCCCTGCATGTCTAATATAAGGCTTTCCAAACACAGGTGCATATAAAACGCAGAGATGCACCTTTTGCGGCTCATAGCAGGATACACAGTGGATAATATATAATGGTGGCAACCACTTAAAATATCTCTTTCATCTGCAATGAGCATGTTTGTATCCATCAGATAAAGAACTGTGTTTAAAACCATTTAGCAGGCCTAATGCAGCTCTCAGTACACATTCAGGTGTTCAGTAAATGCATGCAGACAAATCTGTACACTATATAACAGAAGTGCTAAATGCTCAATGTAATGAAAGAACAAACTGCAGTCAGATCAAAGTTTACTTATGTACTTACAAAGATTTTTCAAAATAGTAGAGGCTATGATGATATTTAGCTGTTATGCTTGGTATTAACATTAATGCCTTATTACAATCTTTTTATATAAAAATAGCACAATAAGAAAAGCCCTGGAGTTAAGCATTGATGAAAGGGCTACACGACTGACCACGAGAAAGGCACTAAACTTTACATAGTGGAAGAATTTTATTTTTCAGACAAAGTAAAGTCATCAGTGAAATGAGTGGTAGTTACAAATTGCGTATTTTAGAAAAGCCCTGGTAGTAAGCAGTCGTAGGACGGCTACTTTATGGAGGTATGGAACAGTAATGAGATCCAGAGCACAGGCTTTAGGTTATTTAAGAATAGATAAGAATTCTCATTAGGGGGGGTTACATATTCAGTAAGGCAGTAAGCATATGGCAGTAAACAATGATAAAAAGATTGATTTACAGAGAATAGAAAAGGCATTTGCATACAGAATACAGTTTGGATTTTTAGAATTTGGGCTAAAATCCTGAGTGGCGCATAAGAGCGAGAGGCTTGTAAGTGAGGTCATGCCAGACTATAAAAGGAACACTGGGAAGGTGCCAGACCATCATAATTTGCCACAAGGAATTGTTTCCCCCCTCATTTTTTCTCCTTCAGGTTAATCTCAGTCTCTATTGCGTGGGTCCTTGAGGTCTGACATCAGTGCAGAGGTCCAAGCTACAGTTACTGTACATCCTCATTTTTTGCATTGCTGATGCTAGATCTCAGATTCTATCATTTCTCAAGGTAACCTAAGGGCATAAACCAATGGGCATACACCCAATCCATTCCAAATTATTATCCATCATCTAGCTTTTCTGGATGTTTAACACTTATAGACCTTCATTGTTTTGTTTAACATTTATCAAAGTAACCATTTTAGGTATGCACCTGCTTGGTTTTACAGGGCTATGATTCATGTTCAAGATATGTTATAAGAATGTATTTATTGAACAAAACATGTGTAAAGTTGTTCTTGAAAGTCATACTGATGTACTTTACATTAAAGTTTAAGTGGGTGTTCTTCTGACTGACCATGACTGCTCCATAAATTGTATATCTGTCTCAGTGATATATTCATAATGCCAAGCTAATACAAGTTGGGGAAGAAAAACATGTCTGATGTTTTTCTCCGTAAAGTGTTTTGGTGTAAGTAAGTTTTATTGCCCACCCAGAAAGCCTCAACATTCCCTCTGATGCCTTCAAGAAGATATATCCTTCTATGTTGATATGTTTTGTTTGATCTCAAGATTGTAAGTTTGCGAGCAGGTCTCTCTCCACCTAATTTATCGGTTTGTCTTAGTCTGTCAATTCTCGTCTTGTCATACCCCTTGAATATATGTATTGTATTAAGCGCTGCGTAGATTGTTGGCGCTATAAAAGATAATAATAATAATAATTACCATTTGGTGAGATCTCAGGTTCACTTGCATGAGCTGTTCCTATCCTGCATTGAAGAGATACTGTACTCAAAGGCATTTGCAAATGAGGGAGCTCATGTAAACCATAATGAAATCAAGAAAGAAACCCTGGAGTCATAGGCATAAGGGGAACATGACCCTGCCAGCACTACAGGACGGTGCACATGGTATTAGGGCAGGAAAGGGTTAACCCAGCAAGGGTTAGCATGAGGAGAGAATGCACAGGGAACGAGGGAGGAAGTCACAAGGAACGTGACTGTAGGGGGAAGGGGACAAAGCTATAAAGCCCCTGTAAGCACACGTGCAGGGGGCAATTACAAAACACCACAGGAGCAGTTGACCGCCCGCCCGCCCCTTTTGTTTTTTGGCTGTGTGTTTCCCTGTTGACTGTGTGTGTTTTCTTTCCCCCTTTCCCTCTTTTTTCGGCTTTTTTTTGCAGGATACGTATTCTTTGCTGATGGCGGAGGAGTTCCCTGGAGAAGTTTGAAGGATAATGGGAGTGGCGAGTTGATGGTTTTGGTTAGAGGTTAGAGTTAATGCCCTCCCTGTACAGGATTAAGCAAAGCGTTAAGGTGGAGCTCCCCAATACGACCCGTCGTCGTTTGGGCGATTGTGGTATCCGGCGGAAGGGGTAGTGTACCATTATCTGTTGGGAACCCTCAGCTGTTTGTACACAAGTGTACAGAAGACTGCATAGTATTTATACAGAAGTTATTATTAATGTGTTTTTTGACAATAATTTAAATAAAGTTATGTCGAGACATTTCCTAAATAAATGTCTCGGCCTTTTCTAAATCCAATCCTGCTGGTGTCTGTCTTTTATTTTGGGTTTGGAAAATGGGGAACCTCCTGGGTATGGGCAGTGCAAGGGTCATGTGTACCTTGTGTCTTAGTGCATATCTTAGACATATGGATATTGACATAAGTGAATCTTATTTTGTGTTAAAACCTACATGCTAATAGGCAATGCTGATCAAGAATAGGCAGAAAAAAGGAAAGACTAATGATCGGTATGTTGACTTTAAGAAAATGTTAGCCAGAATTAAAAACTTTAAACAACACATTACATGACCTAATGACACATTCAATAACCCTCATCTTTGAGAATGGCTATTTTTCTGCACATGTAAAACAGACAGGTAAAAGGTGGATGAATGTGTGAGTGCCAGCTTCTAGGGAGATTTCACCAGTTCCTTCTAAGAGTCGACATTCTGCTACAAAAGAAATGTGGAGCTTATAGTAAATCTCCAAATCAGGCAAGTACCGACAGAGTCTGTAGCTGGCGTCAGTCATATAATGATTCATTGTTGAACATTCTTTGAGTCTTTGTCTTACATATGTATATGGTAAGTGCCTGAACAATGTAAATCACACTTTCTCTTGAAAGAGATTACGGTACAAAGGCACTTTAACTGGAATGATTGCAGTGAACGGTCCAATTGTGATTTTTATTTGTGTAAGAATTACATAGGAAGATTAATGATCCTTCAATCTAAAATGACGTTCATGTTTAACCCTAGTGACACTGACAACGTTCATTTGCAGATTTTTTGCAAATTACTAATATTTGCATTCTTCTACATTTAATGTCTTCAATCAATTGCTGTATTACCAGACATGCAGCAAGTATATTATTCACTAAATGTTTAATGGGACACCTTAAACTTGTTCCTCAAACCATTCCAGAACCATTTTTGCTTTGTGGCAGGGTGCATTATCCTGCTGAAAGAGGCCAATGCCAACAGGGAATACTGTGTCCGTGAAAGGGTGTACAGTTTCTGCAACAATGCTTAGGTAGGTGGTATGTGTCAAAGTAACAACCACATGAATGGCAGGACCACAGCATCACACTGCCTCCGACGGCTTGCGTCCTTCCCATAGTGCATCCTGATGGCTTGTGTTCCCCAGGTAAGCGATGCACCCAGCCATCCACATGATGTAACAGAAACGTCACTTTCTTCCATTGCTCCGTGGTCCAGTTCTTATGCTCACATACCCAATGTATGTGCTTTTGGCAGTGGACAACGGTCAACATGGGTACCCTGGCTGGTCTGCAGTTACACAGCCCCCATATGCGATGCACTGTGTGTTCTGACACCTCATAATGTTATGGCTGATCGGTGTATGTAAATAATCACTTCCCAGAACAATTATAGGAAGGAAATCTATAGAAAATGTGCAAAAGGAGCACAAAGAGGATTCAGTCATCATGTAAATGCTGCTTAAAGTTGTGGTATACATGACATAGCCTGCAAGAGAATCACATAAATACTTATGCTGCAAATGTCATCAAACACAAAACTACCAAAATGTGTTTTTATTTGCAACAATACTAAAATTCAAGCTAGGTACGTTTCTGACAATACAAATATAACACTACAGAAAACAAAAACAATAGGAGCTCCCCTTTATAGATTAATACAACCTCATCTGTACCAGGCCTTGATGAGAAACTAAGATGTACAGATCTACCCCAGGTGTGCCTGGTGGGGCTGAGCACATAGTGACTACAAAAAGCACTCACTATGAGCATACCAGGGAACTCCCCGGGTTTGACCCAGAGATTTCTGGGTGAAGCACCGCTTTTCCGGTTCTCCAAGTCAACACCCAAATCCTTCGGGTGGCGGGAGCGGGGTCTTGACGCCCCGCTCCCCGCCCATTTTCACTTTTAATGGAGGAGTTTCCCGCTGCCGTCAGCGAGACCTCCCCCAACGTCAGAGGGACCTCCCACGACATCAGAGGGACCTCCACCCGACATCAGAGGGACCCCCACTGATGTCAGTGGGCAGTGCGGGCCATGTCCCGCAAGGGAAGGCTCCGGGTAGCCAGAGCCCAGAAGTTCCCAGGTATGACTATGAGGATGACAGTAGTTATACTGGGTTATCAAGTACATATGAACATGGATAACTTGAAGAGTAGCATCAGCTATTAAGCACTTGAATGACATAAAACATTTAGTTAATTCAGGGTTTATTAAACCCCATGTCCTAAATCATTACTGCATTTTTAAATAGTTTTTTGGTCAAAGGTTTATATGTATAAATATTATCAAGCTTAACCAAGAAATGATCATATGTGAATAAAGTATGATGACATTTCTCAAGTTCGTACTTATTGTGTCGATTCATAGCAGATAAATGATAGCCTTCATTATTCTAACATAAAATACATTAATAAATATATATTTATAAGTATATAACATATAACAAAAATTACCATGTAATTGAAAGTAGATAGTTGTGCGTAGTGGTAAGCTTACATTTTTTGATGGCTATCCCTAAGTGTGAAGAGTCACTTCTACCATTTTACAGGGTAAACTTCCTGCTAACTCCCAACTTCAGCAAATTCTATATTTTCATCAGTTATTTAATATATTGGAACTTAGCTGAACTCAGGGGCGTACCTAGAGTATTTGGCACCTGGGGCAGATCCCGTATGTGGCACCCCCCCACACACACTTTAAAACTGCATAGCTTCTATCATTAGGCAAACACTGACGGGGGTACAACATAACTGTTATCATTATATACTGAGACAGACATTGACGGGGTACAACATAACTGTTATCATTATATACTGAGACAGACATTGACGGGGGTACAACATAACTGTTATCATTATATACTGAGGCAGACATTGACAGGGTACAGCATAACTGTTATTATTATATACTGAGGCAAACATTGATGGTGGTACAGCATAACTGTTATCGTTATATACTGAGGCAAACATTGACGGTGGTACATCATGACACATATCACTGTATACTGAAGCAAACATTGACGGTGGCACAGCACAACACCTATCACTATATACTGAGGCACATACTGACGGTGGAACAGCATAACACCTATCACTATATACTGAGGCACATACTGATGGTGGAACAGCATAACAGCTATCAATAAACACTGGGGCACACATTGATGGTGGTACAGCATAACACCTATCACTATACAGTGAGGCACATATTGATGATGGTACAGCATAAAACCCATCACTATATACCAAGGCACACATTGACTGTGGCACAGCATGACATCTATCACTATATACTGAGGCAGACATTGACAGGGGTACAGCCCTATCCCTATCACTATACATCGAGCCAGACATTGACAATAATGCAGCGTAACCCCTCAATATACATATATGATTGTTAACAGCAATCACAATCCTATCATGCCCATACATACCCACATACCCAGATTCCAGCATGTACTGGTTGTCTGGGCATGATAGGAGTGTGATTTCTGTTAGCAATCATATATATATTAATATTACTATTATTTAATTTTTCTGTCCAATTTTGGTGTGTTACTTACTTTTAATAAAAGTGTGGTTCACACACCAAAACTGGTCAGAAGATTACTGACAGCAATTATACTCCTATCATGCCCAGAAAGACAGTACATGCTGGAACCTGGGCATGATAGGAGTAAGTGTTGGTGGGGATAGCATGGCATAGAGAGTCTGTAATCACACTCGTATCATGGCCAGGAAGACAGTACATGCTGGAAACTGGGCATGATAAGAGTGTGATTACAGACTCTCCATGCCATGCTATCCCCACCAACACTTACACATCCATGCTATCACACACACACTCATTCACAAACATTCATTCACAAAAATTCATTCACAAACATTCAGCATAAACTACAGCATAACACCCATCACTCTCACACACTTACTAATCGACTCTCACTGAATGTTTTCCTACCTTTCCTCTGTCACCGTCACTTTTCCCGCTACAGCTCTTTTTCCTCTTGGCTCTTCTTCTTTGTCCTTCCGGTGCGGTGAGCGCAGAAGGCGGTGGGCACGGCTTCAGTATTGTGTGCCGGGATATGACACCAAATCCCGACACATAGCATCAGTTTCCACACACAGCGCGGGGGAGCAGGATCGGCAGTCTGCATTAACAGATCTTCCGTCCCCTTGATCTGCCCAACCGAGCCTGCTCCTCTAGCGGCGGAGATTACTGTCCTTCTCTGGAGGGGTGCCGGTGGGGTGGCACCCCCATGATGAGTGGCACCCGGGTTGGACCCCCCGCCCTCCGTTAGGTACGCTACTGGTTCAACTCAAGCGCATTTTTAAGCTTAAGAGTTAAGTTTCCAACATTATTAATGTGGACTAAACTTGTGGCAACTCTTGAAAGTTAAGAGTTGCTTGGTGATTGCTAAACACATCCACTCCGTTCACATATGAGTGCTATACAAGAGATGTGTTTTATGACAATTACAACTATGACATGAACAGAACATTAAAGAGGTTTACAGTTACCTATAATGTTTGATATTATAATAGTGCTTTGTTTATATAGTAGAAAGAATAATAGAAACCCCTAATTCGAAATTTGATATGCTGTAGTAGAATATTTATGTTTATTCTGTACAATGTGTAAACAGGACATAACAAATAGTACATTGCATAACAATTTTGACTTACAAAAGACTTGACTTACAGAAGACTGAAGAGTAAGAGGGTTGTTGGTGGTACAAAATAAACACTATTATTACTACCATATTCCAATGGTGTATGTGCAACACTTAGCTCAACTCTTCGCCGCCATCTGCAAAGAACTTATGTATGGAAATGACTTCCTTCTCATTGCATACTTTAACCAACTATTTCATGATTCAGTTGTGTATTTCACTTTCATGTTTTTTTTTTTTGTTTTACTGTACCGTCAGACTCATTTTTGGCACAGTGATTTTAGTTTTGTACCAATGCCAGGCCACCCAAGCATTTACATAGCATGCAAGATACTCACACATTTTCCTTCCATATAATGCACATGCTGAGGATCAGCAAGCATTTAACGCGACTTTTAGGCATATTATAATTTTGCCGCGGCATCACTTTTTTCCCAAGATATTCTTGTACCAGCCAAATAAAGGTCTTAAAATAAAGGAACTGCTTGTAGTATCTATATTGAATTCTTGCACTTCAGATTATTAATATTTGCATTGGACATATGCTAAAACAGTCTAGTAATTTTTATTAAGTTTTGGGGAAAACCTAGTTATTAGCTGGGACTCTTTATATAGCCTATAAGAAAATTTTACATTAAATTTATGTGGTCTATAAAGCTTTTTATTGAAGTATGACTGCTATTCTAATGGCTAACCAATAAATAGATATTGCTGGCTACAAAATGAAATCTATGTATGTACCTACTGCATCCAGACATACATATCTTTTCTATCAAGCACTGCAAAGACAGGAGACGTAGGTACACATGCAGGTAGAGCTTTTGGTAGGTGGAATACATTGGGTGTCCTGGTTCACCAGGCTACAGTTATAGACCATAACTAAATGATCTTCTCTAACTCATCAAATAAGATTTAGAGGAGACATTGTAATCTCATTCATGGCACAGACGGATACTGTCGGATCACTTGTCAAGGAAATCAAAGCGTGGACATCCTCAAGAAAAAAACAAGCATTTGATCCATCACTCCCCCAGTTAATTTTGAAAACTGCTATGTCCCTTCATAAATTGCATGAAATCAGACAATTTTGGTAATTAGGGCTAATTAGTTAATTTACCAAAATTAGCATATTGCTATACATTTTTCTTTGAATTTTGGAACCTCTATAGTTCCACCACTTAAAAAGGTCAATGCCATAATTAATGGTATTTGTACACATATAAAAAGGATGTCACGCTGGGCAAGGCTTATTTTATCTAATGTATGTGAGCTCATTGCCCCTAAATATACTAATAGATTAATATTTATATTTTTACTAATATATTAATATATATATATATATATATATATATATATATACTGTATAACAAGTTTTGTATCATTTTCAACCAAAGGACATTATATTGCACAGTAACTCAGTTTAGCTTAATCAGCTCAGTAACTATTAAAGGCAAGGTCCCATGAAATGTTTCGCTGTCTCCACCACCTGGTTATTTGGGTAGACTCTGTTCACCAATTCTGGTACGCAGTGTCTTACCTATACTTTACTTCTCACTGGCAATCCAGCTGTTATGGAATACAAAGCCTATGTCATTTGGCTCTTAAGTTAATGAGCATAATAAAAGTGATATTTCCAGTACTGTATAAGTGTATGCCAGAACAAAATTAAATGGAGTAGCCACAAACTGCTTTAGCCCATCACATGTTCCCAGCAGAAGTTTATCTACATAATATATGCCACACAGAGCGAGTATAGTATCATTTTTGTGCTATAAATGTGTATCCCCAGTATTGCAGGTATCTAAATTGGGACACTGGTGTTGGGAGAAGTAGAGACGGGGAGTGGATGGGGCCACAACAAGGAGTTTCGTAAGCCCGAGCCGTACATTCATAAAATAAGTCTCTTATGATCACACGTCTCACAAAGCAGTCTTGTGCACCGGAAACCAGATGTCCTCTGATATGTTGGTGGGTGTTTATACAGTTCCATGTAATCTGCTCAAACAATCCTAATAATAGTGGAAAAACAAGTGAAAAAATCAAAATTCATGTTACGGCTCCCTTTGCCAAAGATTGGTGACCAAATGGTTGCATGATAAGTGCCCAGATGCTCCAAGTAAAATACTAGTGTCCCAGTAAATTGGCAGTTGCAGGTGTTAGGCTGGTTGAGGAGATCACATATCTCCCGCCACAGCCAGCCTTAAGTGTTCTGGCGCCCTGTATGGACTACTCCTCTGGCGCCCCACCATAGGCGCGGCCCCACCATCCCCCTCTCTCTGCCGCCCCCCCCACTCTGCTCCCCCTTCTCCACTGCCCCCCGTCCTCTGCCCCTTCTCACTGCCCCCCTCCTCTGCCCCTTCTCCCTATCCTTACTTACCTCGTTGCCGGAGTCCTGCGGTGGGAGCGTGAGGTTTCGTCTTCCCGATCTGCCGCGGTGCGCGCTTCACAGCATGAAACGCCGGCACCACGACGGAGTCACTGAGAGTGAGGGGCGCCGAGCAGTTGCTGAAAACTTCACGAGCGACCACTCTGTGCCCCTACCCGGGACTTAAATTGAAACATTGTTTTTTTTGTTTGTTTTAACTTTATTTAACATCCTTCATGTTAAATAAAGTTAAAAAACTTTATTTAATATGGAGGATGCTAAATAAAGTTAAAAAAAAACAAAACAAAACAAAAAAACGATGCTGTAATTTAAGTCCCGGGCAGGCGCCCCTGTTTTCATGGCATGGAATAATAGGTAGATGGGTTGAACTTGATAGACTTGGGTCTTTTAGGTAAAGTTAGGTAAACTTAATTACTATGTTACTCTGTTTTGATGGCCCAAAAATTATCTCCAGTTAGAAATAATAATAATAAGTAAAAACTGAAAAACAGATGCCCAAACACTGAACATTAAAAGATCATTAAAAAATATATTCTAAAAAAGTTACAGGATGGGAAGTTTTTCATGTTTCTCCTAATGTAACTATGGCTTACTGTCTACATGTAACTGTTTGTGTTAGAATATTATAATTCTAGATTGGCACAACAAAAAATGAACAAAACTTGATAAATGAATATCTTCAAAGAAAAAGTGCAGGTTTTGAAAATCCAGAATCAAGCACACAATTCCAGGTCTGCAGCTGTGTTTAAATGACTTATGCTGCAGACTCCAGTCAAAAAAGCACATCAGCCAAGAAAAACAGTGTCATTTCATAAACGGGGACTGAAAGGGAAATAAATGGTTTGTTTCAAGCAAGGTCTAAGACAGTCGTGTTTTAGGCACACCTCTTGTCCCTTGTAGGAAATTTGTTCTTTGCTGTTCAAGAGCTCCCTGCTGGATACATTCTTTCTCTTGTTACATAGTGATGTACACGCTAGAAAAATACAGATCGCTATGCATTATTTGTGTCCTGTTTTCTCTGGTTTTGTACCTTAGCGCCCAACATTTTAGCCAAAAGTCATTTAAGCAAATATATCTAATCCATTTACATCCGTCAAGAATGCATTTTTTGCTATTATGGATTTCACATGAAAGTCATAAAGAAAACATTTTTTTTTCTTTTGTCTGATTATTATAAGAAGAAAAAAAAGTACCTTCATTGTTAGAAACCAGACCCACACATTATTAGTTGTGTTTCATTTGTACAGAGAGGATTATCCAAGCCATGATCTCACAGACCGGAGGGCTATGTATAATATAAAAAGCAAACATCAGCATTGATAGAACACAGTATTTGGTTTAGCGGTGTCTTTGCCATTTATTGGGCTTGGCCAGTTGACTATTTGAGAAAGTTCATACATAGAGCAAATCTGATGATCAAATGTTTTACCATTTCAGAGATTAAGACAGGTGTTTTCTGTCATCAGTTTTCACTTGGATCCTGAAGAATAGTTTGTTGAAGCCAAGTGTGTAAACAGAAAAAAATAGTTGCTTTCATTCTTCAGACTTTTTGACGTCGGTAAAACTTAATAGTGTTAAAAAAATGTAAAAAAACAAACAGAATGACATTTCTTAAAAACATTAAGCTTAATATAAAGATTTCACCTTGCCTGCTACATTTGCTTCCCTACTGGATCTGTTCAAGGTTTTAAAAACAATTCCAAAACATAAATTAATGTTTGAAGTTCAAGAAACTACATTTTTGTGTATGGGTAATGTGGCTAGAATTGAAATACATACTGACATAACAAAAGGCACTTAAGCAGTGTGTGTGGGGTTATTAGCTTGAAAAAATTAGTTTAACCCCTTAAGGACAGTGGGCGGTCAATAACCCCATTGAAAACAATGCATTTTGAGCCCGTACATGTACGTCATTAAGGGGTTAAAACAAATATTGTTTGCAAAACTTACCTAGCAATTTTATTCTAACCTCCTATCCGTCATTAGGGAGGGCCAATGGCGCATTCTGACTTGGCATTAGATGGCAGCAAGGGAAATCTCACTAGCCCAATTTACTCTATGTTGGACTGTGAGTCCGCACATCAACCATAGTGCTTTAAGGAGCAGAAACATTGTGTGATAAGAAATAATTAAAAAAAACAGTTCATTTACTTGCACTACATTTACTTTCACTGTAACTATATACATGTAAACCTTTTAACATATCCATGTTAGTTGGGCATGCTGATATTGGCTCAAGACTAGCCCTGGTCATCTTGTGAAGAACCAGAACAGAACCAACTCAAACTCCTCCTCGGTCACGATTTTCATGCTAGACAGCATCCATGCTGCTTGTCTATGTTGTCTATAAGAAAGAAAATGACTTTTTCTGGACTGGACGTTGATTATTGCTGTTGATCAAATCACAAGGATCAGGTGGTGGAACAAACTAAAACGTTTTGTGCCAAGCTTTCATTATACCATGTGAGGAAATGGTTCAGAAAAATAATACCACTAAAAAACTAAAACATTTTTCTTGCAAAATCTGTGTGAAACATGAAGTTGGCAAAGCAATGCAAACTCATGTGTATTCTTAAGTCTTCCGCCCAAATCACTGTAAAACTGCCAAGACTTTGATACAAAAAGGATTTGTTCCCAATTCCAATCTTTCTTTTTCTTTCTTTAGAGCAATATTGAATTCTCAATTGAGTGAGACAAATCACTTATCATGTTATATATTATGTACCACAATGGTTACAGTGGTATGTAATAATAAATAAACCCATGTTTTGCAGTTAATAATTTTATTAAACGGCTCTCTTTTTACCAAAGGAAATACACAGCATTAAGTATATAACAAGGCTAGAATCTGATAGAGTGGTAATTAACATGGAACGTTTTGGTAGGCGGCAGTAAATATATGCACATTAAAATAGTAAAGCTGCAACTCAACATCGGTAATTATGCATATAAACCATTTGGTTATATTCAGTAACAATCTACCTCATTGAAGCCCTGATTTATGTATAGCAATGCAGCAAGACCCCAGAAATGAAATCTAAGGCAAATGAAGAGGATGGGGCTTTGTTATAATAAAGCACATATAAAAATATTTATTTATCTTTTTATCTTATTCAGTCTTAATTGTTAAATACTAACATAATAAGTAGACTTGGGCGCCGAACTTCGTTTTCGTCTTTGTCCCCATATTCCACGAATATTAGCCCATTACCGTGTTGTCTTCGTTTTCTGATGGTTTTCTAGAAGGGGTTAATATGGGGTTAACGCTGAAACAGTTAGCAGCAGCTTTGGCGCCAGGATTTTAAAGGTCTGCTAAAGCGACTCTTTTGGTCGCCGGCAGGGGGCTCATCTAGCATTAACCAATGAAGGGCAGCTACTCTTCATTGGTTGATGCCAGACAAGCCCCCTGCCAGCGACCAATAGAGTTGCTTTAGCAGACCTTTAACTTCCTGCAGAAATTGGTCTCCCCAGGTCAGGATGCTCCAGTGTGCCTTGCCCTGCCCTTTGCCAGGGGGGACTAAAGTTGCTCAGAGCGGTTGTTTTACAACTGCAGATAACGTGGTAGAGGCTTGATAGCTGTAGTAAAAATAGCTATAACTATATGAAACAATAGTTCTTTATAACAGGATTGAGAAGACACATATGAAAACACATGATATATTCATATTTTTAGGTGCAAAGAATAATTTGCAGCATTGACGTTAGCTGGGACCTTGTAAAAATCTTTGGTCTGAATTGGCTGTGATGTAAGAGATGGTGAAGTTGCTTGAAGAGAGCATTATAAGATCCATCTTTTGTCTTGAGGCCAGGTAAAAGGAACATTATGTACTATTTTCCTACCCTTCTTTTTTGCTGAATTTTGACATTTGGTTTGGCTAGGAACGGAAATACAGCTTTGAAGACCTTGACAACCTTAATAGTATTAAACAATATGAGGAATCTTGCTCAGTGTGAGACTCTTCGATGAGTACAGAGATAATTAAAGAGTCCCTAGAAACATGGCTAGCAAAAGTCTAGGGCTAGTTATAGAAGTGCTATATTCACTGATTCAGGAAACCCTGTTACTGTTTAATACTACCTGCACAGTATTCTGGTAAAGGTCTGGTTCTGGTAAAGGTGGTAAAGGGAGAAGACATCATTGCAGAAGAAGCAAACCTACTTGATATTTTTTTTTGGGGGGGGTATGCTTTACCCTTAACACTATCTGCCATGTCTGGTCATCAGTGTGTACAGTAAAAATAGAAGCTGTCCCATGCTGTCTCTTTAAACAAAGAAAAATATCATTTGAGCTCTGTTGATGGACAAGCTTAAAAATAAAGGGGGGTTTGTTATACTTGTTGGCCTAGCGTCTTCAAAAATCCATATCTGGCCATTGTGATGTTTATTTAAACAGTGTTATTGGGGAAAAGGCACAATGGTGAAAGAAAAAAGGTTGGGAAAAGTTCATGTAATCCTTAGGAGTATTTGTTTTACTTTGTTCAGGTCACTTGAAGAAAATGCATTCCTCTGTGATCTTAATAGTACCTTAAAAACAACAAGCCTGGGGAAAGTTACAGGAGGTGGCGCAACTTGCCTTTGTTATTTAACAGCTTGTCAGTTTGATCTATACTTAGGATCCAGCTCACATAGTCTGTGGTGACAAAACAGACCATTAGCAACTGTGACAAGTGTCTTACCAGTATTAGCAGAAACATATCCCGAGACGAACTTTGCCAGATTCACTAGAATCTGTGGTTGTATAGATGCTCTTAGAAGAAGCCAACAATATCATTCTCTCTATTTATTTAACAGTGATAATCACTTGCGACTTAAAACCTTTTATTTACCTTTTATTGTAACAGAGCATGCAATCACAACTGAGAGTATCTATTTGTAAGGATCTAAGATGACCCCCCATTGTCAGAGTCCATAAAGCCCTATTATATTGCAGATAACTCACATATACCACAAAAGCTCTTTCCACTGTTAACCGAGGTGTGACACTCTAGAGATATTTATATATATAACTATGGTGTTTTCAACCCAAATAATGATCCCCTGAATCTTATTTTTGAATAGGTCTTAAACCAGTTCTTATGAACAGAGAATGGTTGACAGCATTCAGCTTGGGGGACTCCAGCGACTCAAACAACATAATCAGCAGGGGACATCTGATTCCATTCAGCCCATGGGGCAAGATCTGTCTGGGAAACTGAGTTAAGCTTGATGCAAATTGAAATAAAAGATTCTATGCCATCCTAGACCAAGGTCAGGCCCTTATTTAATGCAGCATGCAAGACAATCTGTCTGATAGGCCATGGTCCTAAACTGAACAACATATTTGCCCATTGATCTGTTCCACTGATTACTGCATGTTGGAAACTGTAGCTTCTGTAGCATGTTTATGGCCAGGAATGTCAAAACCGGCTTTGAAGACCCAGTATTTTAGAGGAACTTTCAAAAGAATGTTCACTTTCCAGAGCCTCTCCAACAAGAATCTGATAAATGAGACCCTGGATGCATGAGCTGGGTATAGATGCGCAACATGCATTGATTAAGGGGATCCTGAAACTGTTAAGAATCACCTGCATAACATTCAGGTACAGGTAGTTGGGGAGCAGAAGGAAACTCACTGAAGCTGCAGCTATGACATGTGAAGGCCTGCAACTTTAATGTTTGCTAGTTTCAAGCAAGGACAAGCAAGTTCAATGAGAATTCACATGTCCTTGTCTGGAAATTGCAAATTTCCCTTCCCACGAATACCTGCAAAAAAAGGGATGGGGGTTAAAAAAATAAAATTACCCTATTAGAGGAATGCTCCCTAGTTGTGCAAGTGGAACGAATAGAGTTAAAATGAAATAACTTTCCACTGGTGGTATGCTTGCTCCCCTGCCCATGGGGATGAGTAGGATTAAGAAAGGCACCTTTAGAGTAGTATGGACTTCATTCTGTGCCTCTCTCCCTCCTGCGCCCCTATTATTTTTAACCCCATGCCTCTGATCTTGGGGTGGGTGAGAAGGCATTTTTGGGAATTAACCTCCCTAGATTGTAGAAAATACTCCTTTTCCCATTGTGCATGGAGTAGAGGAGAAGGGAAACAATGCTCAGTCTACATTTGTTTTTTGTGATTTACTTTTTCATACTTATGTAGTGGTTGAGGGGATTGTCTGCAACTATCAGTTCTATCAGGCATTTGCAACTTGCAGGTTAGTGTATTTATGAATTGCTTGCAAGGGAGCTTTTGGAAGTTGAGAGTTATTTTTTGTGAGCGTTAATGTGAGTTGGCTTTAGAGAACATTTGCATTTTTGCCAACTTACAAGCACGCAGTTTAGTGAATAGACCATGGAATTACTGTTACTGGAAAGAACTTGCTTGCTTATAACAGTGTGATCAGCACATGAAAAATCAGAGAGAGAAACCTAAATAAAAAAAAAACTTTATAGGGATCCTAGTAATGTCACTGTGCCATCACAGGCATCATGATGAAAGGGATCTCTATACACATTGCACTGGAATCAGTTCAAAAAAATAAATTAACAAAAAATATATATTTTTTAAAAATGCCCCAATATCTTTTAGCCCAACCACTACAAGAAAAACATTATTTATATAAAAACATGGAAAATGCAAAACAAGGAAAGGCCCTACTCATCTTGAACAAAATTATGTCTGATTTGTAGGGGTACATCAAATATGGAAAATGGAAACCACATTCCAAAAATGACAGTGATGTACTTACACATGCCAACAGACTGCAGTAGAATCTCTTAAACTGCATCATGTCTAAAAAACTATAAATTAAAACTGACAGAAAAGTGTGCTTTTTATGTTTGCCTGTAGGTGGCAGCAAAACATAAACCAAACATTCCACTTTTTCACCTTCATTTGCTTTTGATGAGACTCAAAATTAACCATAAATGCAAAACTGCTTTTAAAGACAGTATTTCAATTATTTCAGGTTTGTTTTCAGGAAACCTACACAGAGGTTAAAGTAACTGCCTGTAAATAGTTCCTGAGCAGCTCTTTTCTGACACCATCTTTCATACAAATGAACAGTCTTGTTTCATTTCCTTCTGATTTACGGTACAAGGATTTTCTCAAATAAGTTGAACTGCACAACGGAATTACTCAAGATCACTATTATATGTGTGGTTATTAATATCCCTCATTATTAGGGCTATATTGACCAAAAATTCTGTCTACAATGTCTACATTTTTCTTTTGTGTTTGACTTTCTGTTGGGAGGCTCATTATTGTTATCCAGTGTTTTTTTTTTTATCCAGAATTATGTTACCCAGGATCTTTTTCTGGTTCTCTATGTCTTTTTGAGTTATTGCACAGCAAATGGTTTCTTTTAACAAGAATGTGCATTTCACAGGATTTTATTGGAGTCTGTTTTACCACAAATCCAAGGGCTTTGCCTTTTTTTAGGTTATTCTTTGGCCAGAAACTTTAATATCCAGAAAAGAGTTTATTTATTTGATTTTGGACAAATTTATAGTCTATGAATATACATATGAATATAGCATATCTAGCTTTTTTTAACAATAAATAAGAAATTAAGTACATTCTATAATTAAAGAAAAATAAGTGAAATAGGTCATTAGTTACATGCTATAGAACTGTCAATGTAAAATATTCCTAAATTTGCTACTTTGCACCATCAGTCTGAGAGGCACATTTTCCCTTCCATTTTTAGGGTAGTGACTGCCGAATGACACACGTGCGGTCGCTGGCCGTATATACATGGCTGCCCATTCCGTGTTTATAGTTCTGTGGCATGGGGTTGCACGTATGTAGCCGATGGTCTCAGACTGCATGAGGAAATTTGCTGCTGGTATATGCTTTATAGATAAGAATGTGTCTTTAATAGCCACCGGATCACCAGACGTTTGCCTGATGGGCCAGGTGACAGTACAGGCTTTCCTGGTCTCACATGCCAGGAGCCTACCTTTAGTTGTCTCTTCTCATATTTTGATACAAAAATACAAAAAGATCAACTATACCATAAGCTAATTTTAAAGTACTATCTGTTCATGCCATATTCATGCAATGATAATTAACTAAATAAAAAAAAAAGGTCAGCATCCAGTTCTGCATCCTCAGGGAAATTATAGTAACTGTGAAGTTTTTTTTTCCAAAATTCCAAATTGCTTTATTATTAAGGGTAAAATAAATCCCAAGTATTTTTTCAAATATACTATACCTTTAAATTTGCGGACTAATAGCAATAGGAACCAAAGTCTCAGTCAGGGTACTTCCCCCTAAAAATGGAGATATCTGCACATCCTACTATACAGAGAATGATAAACTTTTTAGTAGGAGCCAGAGAAACGTACCATGATTTGTTCCCCCAATGGTTACATTTTTACACCCTATGGTCGCAGGGAATCAAATAACCATATTGCAGTAATGATAATAATAATACATTACAGTAGTTGTGAGTCATCGAAACAGGGAGAAGGTACTTGATCCATTTGGCTCTTTATAAAATTGTCAAAAAAAAGCTTTGGCGTCAGCAGTATTAAATCTAGGAGCCATGGCTCCCTGACTCCCGTGGTTTGTACTTCAATATTTTATCATTGTACATATGAGTTAACAAATATAAAATAAAAATGACAGTAATATCATTGTTAAAAGTATGATGAAAGAACACTGAGTGACCTTTGCCTTTGGAGTATGGCCAGACACTTAGCATGTGATGTGCAAAGCTAAACTGTAAAAGGCTTTTTCCTTTTGTACTGCTTCAGTCAGATGGTTTATTGTTTTGCCATTGTTGTTATTTTATTATTGTAAAAATAAATGATTTTTTTTTTCATGTATAATACCTGGAACATTAAAGCGATTTTTGGTTTGTGTGAGACTACTTTTGATGTTTGCTCTCGGTCTTAATGCGATGCAGACATAATACATAAAAGTGCTCGCTTACTCGGAGTTACACCCATTAACACAAAAGTTGCAATGTTTTTGGAGATGCTTTTATTGAATCGCCAGTTATCCTGAACTTTTCACAGCTTGAACTAATAGTGCACCGCAATAATAAAGGCTTCTCTTGTGTGTTCTAGAATAATAGGCCCATTGCTAGCACAGCGCAGTACGGAATACTAAACATTTTAAAAGCACAAACGAAATAAACCTTTTGTCTGCAATTTTTTTTGTTTATACGCCTGCAGTGGACAAACAATGATGATATGATATTTCAGCAGGTGTGCTTTTCTTTCACTGCTCGACCTGACTTCTATAAGCCTCTGTGCTTGCTAATGTTGGGAGAAAATTAAACTGTAAACATTTACATCTTTTATTTTTGTCACCAGGTTTTTTTTTCCTTTTGCACAGTTTTGGTAGCCTTAGGAAATAAAAAAATACCTCTGACTAGTAACAAAAATCAAATATAAGAAAATATGTGTATAAATGTATTAAGTGCCATTATAGATTCATTTCTACTATAAAAGTGCACCCGGTATGTCAGTTTTTTTGACACTTTATCTGTTAGAAGGCTTACAAAAGCATTACAGATGTCAGCCTCTGATTTATTAACACTCTTTGACTGAAAGATTGCAATTACACTTAGCAAATCTACACTAGGCCACAAACTGTTACCGTATTACATGCCCATACTTGTATACTTAAAAAACAAAAATGTGATTCTGCTCTGTGCGATTACCCCTAGAAAATTTATTGGAAAACAATAACTCCTTCATAATTTGCCTCTATTCCAAAGTGGAATTCAATCTCCAAATCAGATGCAGAATGTTTGAAACTTCAATGTCTACAACTTTCATATATGCAGAAATAATAATATATATGATTATTTATTATTTATATAGCGCCAACAATTTACGCAGCACCTCTTACAATAAATATATTTAAGGGGAATGACAAGACTAGAATTGACAGACTAAGACAAACCGATACATTAGGTAGAGAGAGATATATATATAGTGTAGTGTTCCAATATAAAATTATACCATGTCTTTAAGTATTGGACTCACAAATATATGCTATACATATTAAAATATTTATGTATATGTATATAAATATACACTACTAAAAGTATGGGGTCACTTAGCTATTTTCATAGAAAACAAGGACATTTGTAACTGTGCTGACATAATTGCAAAATTATTTTCTAATCATCAATTAGCAATTTAAATTTAAACTTGGTCTAGCTAACACAACGTGCCATTGGAACACATGACCGATGGTTAGTGACAAAGGGCCTCTGTACACCTATGAAGACATTTGATTAAAAATTGGCTGTTTTTAGCAACAATAGTCATATACAACATTAACAATGTCTATAATGATATTGGAATGGTATTATATATATAAATATATATATACAAGGCTGGCCTTAGGTGTTCAGGCATCCTGTGCGGACTACTCTCTGGCACCTCCCTCAACAGAAATGAAAGGGACAAAATCTTGTAACAAACAACTTTAATTAGAGATTATTTATGTGCAAGTGCAAACAAGTACAATAAAATATAACAGGAAACAGTGGTAACAATAATGTACCTTAAATACATTAAATATAGGAAAAAAACAGCTAATGCAACAAAACATTTTTCCTTTAAATATTGAAAAAAAAATATACCCTAGGCAATTATTTCCTTTGCACCACCTCCAGGAACCCTAGCATGCAATCACTCCCTCCGCTCCCACACCAAAAAAAAATTGCCACACTGACTGCAGATTAGGGGAAGACTGTGAAAGTCAGTGCAGTCTTCCCTAGGGTGACCACATTTTATTTCTGCCATTCAGGGACACATTATACACATGAGATCACACACACAGGTGTGTATATATATATACACATTAGACATGCATTTTTAACTAAATAAAATATGTCCTGCCCTTAGCTTCAGCTTCTGTTCCCTTTATAAGGTGTGCCCACTATGTTTGTTTGTCTCAGTCTGTAGGTATGTCTTTTTCTGATATGTGTTTACATTCAATGCTTGTTTATTAGTAATTCAGTAGGCAGGGTTTAGTGTTAGGACCCACAATATATTGGAGTACTTTGGTGTAGTGGCCTAAGCATGCTATGGCCATAATATGTGACGGAATCTCCAATCTTGTTATATTAGAAAGGGGTTCTATTCATGTCCTTGTCTAGTCTATTCTGTTTAGTCCTGTTATTTCTGTATAGTCTTGTCATGTGTAATCTGGTTAGTCTTGTCAGCCCTGTACTGTGTTGTCCTTTCTTAAGCCCCGGTAGAGGTAGAAGCCTGTCCCTGCAACTTGTATTCCTGATTCTGCCACCTGTTTCTACTCCATTGGCTCTGTCCTGCCTTTTCTGTCTGTAGCTGCCAGAGATCTCTATATCCTGTTTTCTTTATTGGATACCTCCCGCTGCTATCTCAGCGTCCTGGCATGTGGTCACACAATCCTGATGGCCCAACACTCAGGGAAGTGTGGTTACCCTGCATCTGGTCCTGTATCTCCGCTCTTGCAAGGTGACTCCTGAAATTGTGGGTCATTACAGTCATCTGTATGAACCCCGTTTGTGACAGTAGATCAATTAAAATTCACATAAAAGCTCAGCATTAAAGGTATAGATACAACCCCCTAAATTACAGGCTCAGATTAAAGGTTGCACACCCTAAAGCCAGCCCACACATCCACACTGCCCACATAGAACCTGACCAGCACCCAAACTACACACACAGGACTTGTCATCTCTGTCCCCAAACAGCCCAGCATGAGTCAACTTTGTCCCCAAGCAGTCCGGCCTTTGCCATCTTTAAGCCATGAACACCCTGCCAGTGCCATATTGGTCCCCGAGGCTCAAACACCCTGCTCGTGCCATCTTTGCCTTTCTACAAATCAATTATACATTTATTATAAACACAAACACTTTTACAGTTACTCACTAATTCATACTTTCATTCACACAATTCATCCACACATTAATTCATACTCTCACTCCTTCACACAATTCATCCACACATTCATTCTTTCATTCTTTCACTCATTCACACAATTCATTCTCACATTAATTATTTCATTTTCTCACTCATTCACACAATGCATCCCCACATTCATTAATTCATTCATTCTCTCACTCATTCTCACTCTTTATTTATTTCAATATTCTTCTATCCCCCTTCTCCCTATCTACCCCCTCTTCCCCCTTTCCTATCTATCCCCTCTCCCCCCTTTCTCACTATCTATCTCCTCTCTTCCCCCCTTTTTCACTATCTACCCCCCTTTCTCAGTATCTTCCCCCTCTCCTCCTTTCTTAGTATCTACTTTCTCCCCCTTTGTAGTTCACTTACCTTCCAGGAGTCCTGCGGTGGGAGTGCAAGTTCTCTGTCTCCCTGCTCTGCAACCAAGCTAGAGGCCTCGTGGAGGAGGGTGAGGGACGCCGAGCTGTTGCTGCAAAGTTCATGAGCGACCGCTCGGTGCCCCTCTCTCTCCTCCGTGTTTGGAGCCACTGATTCCAGGACAATGCATTGTCCCAGATCGAGGCTGCCCGGGACCCGGGACTTAAAGTCCCATTGGAGGAGTGGAAGTTGACTCCAGTGGTAACCTGTGAAGATCTGGTGAACTCCATGCCCAAGAGGGTTAGGCAGTGCTGGAAAATAATGGTTGCCAGACAAAATATTGACTCTTCAGGTCCAATTCGGACAATTCCAATTAGGGGTGTACTCACTTTTGTTGCCAAGGTTTAGACATTAATGGTTGTGTGTTGAGTGATTTTGATGGGAAAACCAAATTTACACTGTTATACATGCTGTACACTCACTACTTTACATTGTAGCAGTGTCATTTCTTCATTGTTGTCACATGAAAAGATATAATAAAATATTTACAAAAATGTGAGGGGTGTACTCACTTTTGTGAGATAACTGTATATTGATTAAGCCCAATAAAATAGAAAATAATCCTTGCCTACCAGAAAGGTTTATCAGGCAGGGGCACAGCATCATAACAGAATGTGATGTGAGCCATAGACTTAAAAGGATCAAGACAAGGTGACCTTTAAAGGGCATTTAATGTATTTAACTACCCTCATTCCACAAGGAATAGGGTGGGTGGGAGGGGGATTGCAGGGGATAAGTTAACCTGGCACTCCCCATGTAGATATTAATACCCCTGTCTCCCACAACCACTGTTTTTGTGGTTTTCTTATTTTAAAATATTTTTTATAAGTGAGGGGGCAATCATTTTACAAATGATATAAGTTTCAGGTGAGAACTTCAACTTGAATATCTTCATCCAATTCTTGCAAAATTTAAGGCAAACAATTTGGAAACAACTGGTATTTTGGTGATTAATGCAAGCTAGTTTGCATGTGCTTGTGTGGAAATGTATGTGATCTCTGTCAGCTGTGTTAATCTCTGCCTCAGTTGACCATTTAACATCTTAGTAAATACAGCTAAAAGTGTTTCATCTCGTGTGATTGGTTATTGTGAACCTTGTTTGTTAATCAACCAAATCATGAAACACTAATCAGATTTGGCCATTAAAACCATTGATATTTCTACCTATTATGATTCAGACAATGTAAAGTTTCCGTCAGGGGCGGAACTAGAAACCACAGGACCCTGGCGCTAAAATTGCCCTGGGCCAACTTCAACAGCTAGTGTGTGTCATCATTGCCCAAAACAACGTGTCTGTCCCTTCTTTGCCCCTTCCAACATATACTCTGGCACAAATATGTAAACACACTTACTCATACTCACTAACACAGACATTCATTCTAACAGATACTCCATCTCACCCCACTTACACATCCATGCTCACACACAAACATCTACATATCTATGCTTACACACAATTACACATCCATGCTCATACACACAATTACAAATCCGTGCTGACACACGCACACAATTACACATCCATGCTCACACATTCTGACTTGGACCAGTGCAACCTAGGTCTAAACAATTTTGAACTGGTACGAGGAGACGGAAACAAGGAATCCCAGGGGTCGCAGTGGGCCCCCTTGAGCCACCAGCCACGTCACAGCCGCGACTGTAAAATATAGTTTCTGTAAAATATACAACAATCTCTGTTGTGCAGCCCCTTTCTAAACAATATGATTCAAAATGATCTATTAAGGAAACAGATTAATTATGAATGCTAGAACCTACTGTTTTACAACTACATCCTAAATGGTGGAGAAAGGAATTTATAAGGAAATTTACTTGATTTTTAAGCTGGCAACAATAAATGGCAATTCTACAGTATGTCATTGACTATGTAATGGTAATTCTGCATATTCTCTCAAAAGTTACCTGGTTCTGCCGAGAAATAAATAAGCAGACCTTAATATTATATATATTCTAACAATAAAGAAGCTGCAAACAAGTCCTTGAGATGTACCAGGTATGTCTCAAAAATTGCCTAGAGGACTAGTGACTTACTGATGATATATGATCAGCACTGGCTGAACCTGGGACTGCAGGGAGAAAGCTGCCTAATAAAAACCTAGTCCTTCTTCTGCCAGTAGAGTTATGGTGGTCAGTAGTACACTGGATATTAGTAGTTTGTTTGACAACCTTTTCCATTTTTGTTATCTTTATTTCTTAAATAAAGTTCATGTTTTGTGATATGTGGTATGATGCAAAGTCACATTGTACTACTTTCTATGTCTGTTTGGAATTTCTGTAATTGTTGAACAATCCTGCACTTCGATACTTGTTTATTGTCCATCAATACCTGAAAAGGGACAAGACTGGGTCCACTGGAAACAAAAAAATACTCAAAACACTTGTTTATCTAAACAATAATTATTATAGGACTGATTCTAAGAAATATTTTGTCAGTTTATGGTATATTTGGAATATTAATGATAGTTAAATAGTATCTGCCTTCTAAGTGGGTCAAGGAATTATATAGGTCATCCGGGTTTTGTTCTGAAACTTCCGGATAAAGTGCCACTTCTCCATTTCTCCAGGTCACAGTGCTAAATTTATATGTATAGCCCTCTTATCCCTATACAAATGTGAGGTGTTTGGGGCTAGCCCTGTCCATGTACACAGCTGACAATATCTTGATAATATCAAATAAAAATGATTTTACAATAGAAGTAATTTCTCAATTACCGCACTCAACACAGAAGTTCTTCAGCCCTGACACAACTAGGAAAGAGTTGAGCACCAAGCTAAGAAGACAGGTAATTAGACAATCCCAATAGTGAGGAGGCTTAGGTGTATAGGCAGGTATAGATTGGGACTGAATGTAACAGGCAAACCATGGACGGATCCAGATTCCTGTATGGGTGAACTTAAGGCAGGAATCACAGACAGAATACACTGGATGCAAGGGTTAATACAGGATCAATGGTCAGACACAGTTGGATCCGGTAAACTAAATAGGTTATCATAGAAGCCAAAGGTCAGTCCACAAAGCCAGTAATCAGACAAGCCAGGTACAGTTCACAAGTAGATCAACCAGGAACAGAAGCAGTAGTCAGGCAAGTCTAGGGTCAAATATCACAAACCGGAGTATCAAACAATAACGCACCTGCTGTTTGCTGTGGAGAATAAGTGTGCAGCCGAACACATCTCATGCCATATGATATATTTATTGCCATATGATATATTTATTGCCATTTAACACTAGCACTAGCTTGGGAAGCTTTCCAGTGGGTCTAGCAAGAGCATTCACATTGGTTTCAATAGGAACACTTTCCTTCCACTGATTGGCTTTCAACTTGAAGCATCGGTGGCAGGAAATGTCAGACCATTGAGGATGTGCTTCACTGTAACTTTGGAGCTTCAGCCTCTCCTGCAAGGATGGCGTTAAATTATTTTTTTACTTTACTAAATGCATATTAAAGTACTTAAGAGTACTTTAGTATGCAATCTTTGGTAAGACTCCTGCCTGAGACACTATAATATGCCTTTAAACCTCTGCACTATTTGCTGTGTTATGCAGCAAGGTGTGTGACAATGTCCTCATGAAGGGACAGCGATGACCATCTGTTACTTTTTCAAAGCTGCCCCTAAAAGGAACCAGGCAATCAACCTGCTGTGACCCCGCAAAAAAATGTACAATTATAAATCAATACAGTCCTACAAAATAACAAATTCAATGTTAAAGCTTTATATAATGTGACACGGTGTGTATTACACACAGTGCAATTCCTTCTTAGTTATTTTTAACATTTCTCCTTCATGGTAAAAACTCACAACAAACAATTTGTTTTTTGATATATTGATGTTTGAACCTTATATGGACCCTATATGAACTTCATTTTAATCTAGAGAAATGTGTCAGTTAAAAATGCTTATTCCGAAAAATGCACATTCAAATGATTTTAAATTTGGTGCAATGTGTGTATTTATTACTGTAATGATAATAGCATTTGGCTGGCAAAACAAAATGATCAGCCTTTACTAATCCACTGGTAACACCATAATTAGTCTTAATTTGTTACTGTGTTTAGCCTCTTACAGTGGAGATATGAATGAGAAGATTTACCAAGTCTAGCAAGTAAATCTTTTAAGAGAAAGATCACTTATGGTCATGGTAAGGACACTGGGACAGTGCCAAGATCTGGAATGGATCACAGTAATTTTTTGAGAACCCTAAATTAGCAGAACAGGTTACCTTCCTTGCTTCAGGGAGACCTGTTCAATACAACATAGATGCCCTGAAGCTATCCAGAATCTAGATATCACTTCTATCACATCATTCAGAAAACAATTTGGAAAACATGTTCACCACCATGTTGTCCAAATGTGGTTGTTGAGGCAAATGTTCAATTAAGTATTATTTAATATGAGTAAGCCTAGTTAGTGTATAATGAAATTGCCTGGCAGAAGTACTATTGTGTGTGTGTGTGCGTGTGTGTGTCAGAAATGCTTGATGTAGATCACAAATTAAACATAAAATTATATTATTGAAACAGCCTAGCACTAGGCTTTTCGACAAAAATAATTCCTGATGATGCTAGAAAATGCTTAACAACCCAGTTGGAGTTTTTCCTGAAATATTATTCAGCGTTCAGCGGTTCAATCATTGGATGTTTTGGATATGATTATGAGAGTAGAATGACTAACAGTATATCAAACATTCTGAAACAGCTCATCCACTTTTGAAACATTTCCCTGTTTCAAAGTCCCAGAAGAAGGAGGTAAGAGCGATCTAGAAGAAGGCTATGTTCAAAAGAATACACATGTGACAGAAAGCAACAGACTATCACATATCACCTGGCCTGCCAATATAAAATTATTTTCTCTGGATTACTGTGTTATGATGGCTAATCATTTCAAAAGCATCAGCTGCAACAAAAATACCTTTCAGCCTCTCAAGCTATGATTCAGCTGCTCCAACTATTTGAAGGCATTTTTCATTTTCCATATTTCATTACAATTTAGATCATACATGCCTCACTGCAATATAAAAGGAGCTCAAAGCTCAAGGTAGGAGCACAATTTTGCATCTAGTTCCAGCAAACCCACTGAGTTCCAGAAGACTTGTCTTGTCTCCCTTATTTATTTATTTTTGTTGTACATTGGTTGTCCTGTTTGTGTTCTAACATATTGGGCACACAAACCTATTATGTACGGGCTATATGAACAAGCAAGATGGTAACACACCAATGCTGTGTGATATATTGCTAAGCAGACAACTCCTCGGTGTGGTTTTTAAAATTACATTAAGAGGAATTATTCTCATTATAATTTATCTTTCACATTAATTTCCATTTTTTCAGGTGAGGTGATTAAAATGTATTTAAAATAGTATTTTCTCTTTTGTTATACATAATAATTGTGTTTTTAATTTGAAATATTTGATATAAATAAAAGGGGATATGTCATATTCTACATAGGGTGGGACACACAAATCATTACACATTCATTTCATTCTTACAACCTGCCGAATCGTATTTTTTATATGTATACTATCCTGAATTTATATTTGTCAGAATGGCCAAAAATGGCAAATTTAGTTAAAATTTCAATTTGTACGAATCCTAATGCATAAGTCTAGTGCTTAGTAATCATAAATGGTTAAGTAATGATTCAAATCATACTGCCTCACTTATTGAAGCAGATATTCTTACTGGTACTTACAGGAGCAATGGGGAGGCAGGGAGAGGCAGTGATGTAGAGGCCACCATAATTCTGAGCCTGTAAACATTGCCCGTCTCTTTACACACAGCTCATTTAATGTTTGGAATACTGGTTTTCCCATATGTATATATTAATTGTTTGGGCTCAAACATTTTCCAGTGGATCTTCTTTTTACCAACCTTATTTAAAAATGTGTGTTTTTCTCCTTATGCAATAAAATTCAATGTTATTATTTGCCGCCTGCCCAATATTGAAAAAAAAAACTCTTTTGGGACCTAAAATTTGTTTCACAACCTCTGAGCTACTTCATATATTTATTGAATATATTCAATAAAATTGATCTGTTTTTCTAGTGTATATAGAGATCGGGCAGGATATAGCTATGTTTATGACCTGTGAATATTTCTTTGATTTTATTAAAAATGTTACTTTTATGGCAAGTATCATATATTCAGACAGGACTGAATAACAGTTTCGAAAAGGCTTAGGATGGTGACAAAGGTGTTTTACGATTTATCCAAAGGGTAATCAAACTCTTGTACGGTCCCTGCTTCCAAAGGAAATGGTAAATTCAGGTCACAAAAGGTAATTTGAGATACTGCTGGATTAAAGATTATTAATGAAAGAGACTGGAACTTCAACAATTTTTAAATTTGTAGCCAAACTTGCCTATCAAGTTATTTACCACCAGTAGATGTGTGTCTACTTTTTTGACATATGTAATTATTTATTTCTGGATGTGCACAAGGTGTTTGTTATCATATTAGTGACTTATTGTTGTGAATAATTAATATATTTAAAAACAACACAAAACAAGTCTTTGTCATAATAAAATTGTGCTTAAACTAATATTTATTTTATGCTGATTTAATTTTTAGATGCAAACTAGATGGCATATGTGTATACATAGGGGACCACAGAATTTTGTGTTATACCATTGCCCCTATAGGTTGAGTTCCTTTGGCAAAATTGTTGTAACAGGTATGTAAAGTAGACTAGATGCAGAACAGATAGCTTTAGTAAGACAGTAATGAGACAACATGCTTATAGTATGCTTAGGTCAAATCATAGTTTGAAAGAACATAGTCAAACCACAATACAGCAGAACCACAAGTAACCAAAATGTAGAATTCTCATCTGTGGATAGCACACGTTTTATGCTTTATGTGATTTTGTTAATGACATTAAAGCATCCATTTTGTATAGTATGAAGTATTAAATCCCATCAGTTATCAAGAAAGTAAACATATGATCAAATATAAAATGATTATAGCTATAATTAGTATTAATTATTTGTCAAAAAAGAGTTGAAATACCTGTCCTCATCTGATGTATAAAGGGACACATGTGCAGTGTTGCAACCTATCCTTGCATGCCCTCACTGACTGAATATTTATTATACTCTGCAACTCTCACATCACTTGTGCTTTAGGAAAGAAAGGACTAAACTAAGGGCTGAGGTATACCAAATTCTTGTTTTTCAGTTTTTTTTGATATAGAGTTTAAATGACATCTCAAATGTCTGATGATTCACTCATCCTGGTTATGATTAACTCACTAACATACCTGGACACTCTTTGCGTTGGACACAGAATCTCCAGGTGAAGTATTTCTTCTCTGGCTCACTTTCCTTTTGTTCTGGGCAGAAGGGGTGAGGTTTTGCCCACTCCCCACCCATTTAAGAGGCCTTCTTTTGTACACAAGTAGCCCCACTCCGTGGACGACTAACCATGCCTTCATACATTGCTAGCGATGCCCCTCGCAAAGCTATTTTCCTAGGAGAAGGAGAGGTAGCCTACTCTGGGACGTTCCCAGGTAAGGTCATTGAAAGTGTAAGAGTAGCTTGCACTTTTTAATGTCAGATTTGATGCAGCTTATTCTCCCAGCAAATGAAGATAATTGGTTCAATCTAATGTTTTTTATGTTGTTAATATTCATTGATTTTTCCAGACATATTTAATTGCACAGGAAGATTTATGCTGCATACAGTGGTAAGCACATGGACGAAAGCAAAACACAACTGTAATTAAGTGGAAGCCCTAAACCATGTTTGTATTGTGTAATACTTACTGCCAGAATTTTAATGAACTACCCAACATTAATCCCTTCCATCGAAGTGTATCTAGGAGTGCTTACATTTTTGAGTAACTGCCTATTATTTATGAACAGTATATGTTGTGCAATGGTCTTCAAAGTTAAATAAAATAAAATAAAATTATGACTTTCATAAAATACTTATGAAAAAAATGCTAAAAACATTTCTTGTCAGCTTGTCAGTGTTTATCCTACAGAAATTGTAATTCTAATTTAAAAAACTAATATGTGAGACTTATTGAATCTATTTTAAAAAAAATCTGTCTAATTTTCAATGAAAACCTAAATCACCTTAATAGGATTACGTTAAATAATAAGATGTGATAATAATGAATTTGCTCCAAGAATAAGGTTATATTTCACTAATGCTTTAAAATTGTGATGATAATGTAGTGTATTTTCTTATGTAATCCAGTAAGAGGTTTTCTCTCATGTACACATAAAAATAATTATACTTGAAATAAAAATAATTACATTTTATTTTAATAATGTAGACCCATAAGTTTAAAGGAGCATTATAGAAACATGTGTAATCATATTTTTACATACTGTCTCTTTAGAATATGTTTTCTCATGCAAATATTATTTAAATAGATCTTTCTATAGTGTTACTTTTTTGTTTCAGATTCAAATTTTCAGAGGGAAAGGATAGCACTGTGTGAGCTGGTAGAATAGATAGGTGGGGTCATTTTGTAGTAAAGAAATAACACAAGAATGAAGGTATGAAAAGATACAGTATATGACCAAAAGTACGTGGACCCCTTCATAATTATTAAGTTTAGCTGTTTCAGCCACACCAACTACTGACATGTGGATATTAAAATGGATCGTACACAAGTCAGTTTACAAAATTTGCACCCTACCAGATATGCCCTGAACCACTGTTAGCCCTACTGTGACATGGAAGTGTCAAAAAGTAACAACAGCTCAGCCACAATGCAGTAGACCATGAAAATTCACAGAATGATGCTGTTGAGTGCTGAAGCACTTAGCGCATAAATCACTCACTACAGAGTTCCAAACTGCCTCTAGAAGGAACATTAGCACAATCACTCTGCGCTGTTTCATGAAATGGATTTCCAAGGCCAAGTAGCTGCACAAACCGAAGATCAATATCCTCAACTGGAGTGGTGTAAAGCACATTACCCCTGTATTCTGAAGTGATAAATTATGCTTTGCCTTTTAGTTCCGGTAAAGGGTACTGTTAATGCAACAGTAGACATTTTAGACAATTGAATGCTTCCAACTTTGTGGCCCATAAAGATATGGTTTGATAAGTTTAGTGCCCATGATTTTTAATGGGATGTCCAACAAGCCCATGTAGTTATGATAGTCAGGTATCCATGTAACGTTGGTTTTATATAGAGATTATGAAGCCCTTACCAAGAAAAACAGAAAGCAAATGCATGTAAAGGTCATAGATTATCTTCAACAAAGGTCTTACTTACACAACCAACAAGCTAAGGTAACTAAGGATCCATATTAAGCCTTCTTTTATAATGAGGGTTATAAAGAAAGTTATGGCAATAACAATCATTTTAAATACATTTCCAGTATGCAGGATATTGTAAAAATCTGACAATTCGTAAAACATCAGTATATCCTGCTGCAATGCACAATGAGTAAAAGGGGGAGAGGGGGTAGATAGTGAGAAAGAGAGTGGTAAGAATATTGAAATAAAGAGTGAGAATGAGTGAGTTAATGAATATGTGTAAATGATTTGTGTGAATGAGTGAGAGAATAAATTATTGTATAAATGAATTATGTGAATGAAAGTGTGCATTAGCGAGTGACTTTAAAAGTGTTTGTATGTATCATAGATGTATAATTGATTTTTGGAAAGATGGCACAAGCAGAGTTTTTGAGCCTTGGGGACCATGATGGCACAGGCAGGGTGTGTATGGGACAAAGATGGCACAGGCCGGGCTGTTTGGGGACAAAGATGGCAAGTCCTGTGTGTGTTATGTGGGTGCTGGTCAGGATCTATGTGGGCAATATAAATGCCAGGGCTGGCTTTGGGATGTGTGACCTGTGATCTATGCTTGTAATTTAGGTGAATTCCAATTGATCTATACCTGCAAAGCTGTCCATACATTATTTATGTATACCTACAAATACATGGTTTTATGTCTTATTCAGTTGATCAATATCTGCAGGGCTGTTTCCATGTGTTTATTTGATCTATACCCTCAGTGCTGGATTTACATGTGATTTCCAGTTGATCTATACCTGCAATGCTGGGTTTGTGTGTTCTGTTGATCTATATAGGACCCAATTTTTTCAATATAAAATAAATTGTCAACAGGCTCTAATATTTATATATCGACAGCAGGGTCTAATATTATTATATATTGGCAGAAGGGTCTAATATTAAGTTCAGTTCAGCTGTTATTTTAAAATCATATTTCATCAAAGATATAATTACATATTATGTAGTTAAAAATGCATGTCTAACCCATACATATATATATATATATATTATAATAGATATATATATATATCTGTGTCTTTAATCTCATGTGCTTCATAGGGTGTCCCTGAATGGCAGAAATAAAATGTGGTCAACCTAGTGGCAGACTACAGATCTCCCTCTTGGGTGGTCAAGACCCCTGTTGTCCCACTGCACAATGGATCGTTGATCTACTGACCAGCCTATTTAAGAGCCTCTGTAGACTTCATTTAAGGGCACTGCATGGGATATGACGACATATCCCGGCTCTCAGTTTGTTAAGGGAGCACCGCTTCTTTTATTGTATTGAGACATCTACCATGAAGGGGGAAGCAGCAAGGGGCATAGGACGGACCAAGGGTAAATGCATCACTGGGCACAATTGCGGTGGGCCAATCATACAAATGACTGACTGCCCACACTCTGTGAATGTGTGGCAATACATGGCAATGTTGGCATCTTATGACAATGCCGCATTGACGGTCGCTGAGCTCTTCCGTACAACCTATTCTACTGCCAATGTTTGTCTATGAAGATGGCTGTCTATGTGCTTGATGTTATACACCTGTTACCAATGGGTGTGGCTGAAACACATAAAATCAGTCATTAGGGGTGTCCACTTACTTTTGGTCATATAGTGTTGTGTAGTTCTCCTACTATGAGGAAATAGCCTGTAATATATTATTGCTAACTATCACTGATTTCACACTGTTTATAAACACACATTCAAGTGGTTTGTCTCATTGGTATTCGGTTAATAGTTAATGCTTTTGTCAAGTACTAAGTACTTACACATGGAATGAGAAATTATATAAGATGAAACCTTGAGATGTCATCCTTGATTTATGGTGTGTAATTTGTTTAAAAGCTGCTTTGTTTTATTTTTGATTGCAGCAAAGTCATTTAACTTATTAGCTCTGTCCAATTATGTGAGCAAACTGACAAACAAGGTTGTCTTGTGCTCATCCTCTTCTGTTCTTAGACAGATAATCACCTTTAACTGGTTGGATTGTATTGATCTGTTCTGTAAGTCTACAAAAGCACCAACTCTATAAGAAGTTCTTATCAAGCTAAGTACTTGATCTGTAACGGCACATCAGCTGGAGGTGAGTTCTAAGACACGAGAGGAAAGTTATCATTAGAATTTAGTGGAACATTCTATCATCTAGGATTTTAAAAAGATTTTCCTAGTTAATGTTAAAGTCTTTCCACTTGGATTTGTTGACAACGTTCATCTGCACATGGCCTTACTTAAGCTTAAGCAACAAATAAAATGGTTATCACCAAAAGGACAGAAGAGTAATCAAAAAGTTTTAGCTGTTAATTTGTAAACAGAGAGAGAGAGAGAGAATGAATATAATGTTTTGTATATATTTACCAAGTAGAACAGTGTAATAAGACATATACTTGATTCATAAATAATATTACATTAATGCCGTGTTTTTTCCCCCTTTCTGTTCAGCATGACATTTTACTCTTAGTAAATATCTCACTATTATTGTTAAGCTGACTACTGATGAGCTTGAGGGCTTGCCAGCCATAGTAGAGCATCAATATGTTTAAGGTCAAAGATTCATATTGTTTCTTAATTCATTAGATTGTATTTGATACGAATAATCATAGGGTGGACAAAATGGGATGTATCAGGGAATGAGAGCCCCTTCCCTACTTATCCATCCTTTTTTGGATCTTGGAAATGTTTAAGTCTTGGAACATGTCATAAATCTTAATACCGACATATCCTAATGAGCACAAGTCCTGACCTATCGATAATGGATGATGTTTTACACCTTGATAGAAATATTTGCTTCAGAAATACATTTTTGTGGATATTTGAAGGTCACCGTCATTCCAGACTGCTACAAATCTTTCTTTAACTCTGAAGTTTATCTCCTATATACTGTTACCTAGAAAAGATATACTCATCAAATATCCATAAGATTGTAAATGCCTATGGTAATATAAACAGCAATGAGCAACTTTACCCTAGGTTTCATATTCCTTTGTAAAAGCTATGTTTTTCTCACATTGTACTGTATTTATTACAACAATGGGACCACATAATGACACCCCCCCAAAATTTCATATCTCACCTTTGTGAATGGTAAAAATGTCACATTTTTGGTTGCAATTGGCAATTATTTTTGTTGAAAAGTCATCTAGAAAAAGTTATTGTGGCAGCCACATGATGTTTTGATTATCCTACCTTAAGTATTTTCCTTAACATTTAAGCCTATTTAAAATGTATTAAATTTACACAAGTTGAATTGTATTTTATAGAATATATACACATACATATTAGGACATATTAATTTGTTATATTTATTCATTTATGTGGAAACATTTATACATTTACAGTTTTAGAAGTAGTTTTGTCTTGGTCATACATATGCAAAATTGTTTACATTAATAATAAGTGAACTAATTTGCTATAAAAATAATCGTTACAGTAAAGTAACAAGTAAATGTAATGTCTTCAGAACTGGTGACATACTGTACCCTATAGGACGATTACACAATAGTTACAAGAGAGTTCCCTGAGGTCTACAAAATTCCCAAATGGTCTTTTCCTTCTGTGTATGGTAGCCCTGGACCTGGAGAAGATAACATAATAAAAAGAAAATATTAAGATACCATAACCCATGCAATGTACATAAGGTTATGTATATATATATATATATATATATATATATATATATATATATATATATATATATCTTATACACATAATATATATTTGTTAGAACTGCAAAATGTTGGTTTTAAAGAAAACTTATCTAACTAGATCTACTTTAATGTGTGTTAGAGACATATTAATTAATTAGCTTTGTCTTTCAAAGTGAGTTTATAATCTTTTTAACCATTTCTTTTTAACCATGCCCAGTGATTTAAATCAGGGTTAAAATAACTAAATGCCATTTTGGAGGGGCCTCGACCCCATCTGGTGCCTATCTCCATTCCTGTACAGTGTGGAAAAGCCAGATGAAATAAAGGATGCAATAATAAAGAATTAGTCAAAGTAATCCAAATGCCCTGATGGCAGGAGATTGAAAGATGGCTGCTGGCTGAGTGGAAGCGTGCATAAATACTTAATTGTACTAGTGGCCTCCCTTGATGAAACCTTTTTTTTTTGGTGTGTTTCTTTTTTCTGGATGTTTTTCCTCTCACACATTTTCTGGGACCATTTGATTAGGGATCAGACAGGCCTAAACACATTCCATGCTCACACACAAAGTACATACCCATGCTCACACACAAAATACACATTCATGCTCACACACACACAAGTACATATCCATGCTTACATACATATATATATACACACACACAAACACGTATACATACATCCCACCTCCCTCCCGGCCCCGGTTACCTTGCACCACTCCTGCAGCTTGCTATCCGACTGCTCAAACATTGTGTGAGCAGCCTCTTTCACCGCAGGGTCACGTGTGCTAGATGAAAATAGTTTAGAAAGAGCCTTTCTGACTTGGATCGGTGCGGTCCAGGTCAGAAGGGCCCTTTTCTAAACTATTTTCAACTGCCATGAGGAGACAGGAAGAAGGGGTCGCAACGGGCATTTTTGACAGTGTTTCAAAAAATGTGTTAAACAGTTGCTACTTCTTATCCCCCAAGAAACAATCAATGCCTGGATGCAAGAGGTGGCATGCAACAAAATGCTTTGGGCCCCCTAATTAATGGAGTCAATACTAAGTAAAAGCGGACAAAGAAAGAAGACAGAAAAACAAGAAGAGGTAAGAGAAGAGCCAGAGCTGTGGAAAAGAAGACAGAGACATGGAAGCAGATGGCACTGAACATAGGGAGGGAGGTAAGAAAGTGTGAGAGAGTGTGAGTAAGAGAACCTGAGGGTGAGTGAGAGTTTGAGAGACAGTGAGTAATAGTATGAAAAAGAAACTAAATGCAAACAAAAATTTGGAGCTGTCTGCTTCATATGAATTTTGGGGTCACCCCTCATTTTTGGTCATTCGTATCAATTACGGAAATTGGCAAATTTCTTTTAAATTACTTTTTTTAAAGAATCTGAATGCACAAGTCTTATCTGGACTAAAAAATACCACATTCATTTCTAAAAATTATAAACATAGAGACTATTCTCTTGTGAACTAACAATTTTTTAAAATATGCACAGTGCAGTAGAGGAGGTGCTGGTGCAGTTAAGAATGGTGTATCCCCATGGGTCAAAGCCTGTCGGTCTTGAAAGAGTTCTTCACCCTCCAACTGGTTGAGCCTTTTGGGTTTGAGTGGCCGTGGGACTTTTTGATGATCTTCCAAGACCAAGGACATTACATTATCACAGTTATTTAAATAGCGCTTGTAGTGCTTTACAATGAGAGCAGGTAGGATAAATTTAAAATCGCAAACAATAACAAACTGATACAAAAGGAAAAGAGGGCCTTGCTCTTGCAAGCTTACAATCTAGTTGGTTTAGAGGGGAGTGAAACAGTAGTAGAGGACTGCTTGGATGAGGATGCGTTGGTCAAGTTTGGATGAGCTGTCAAGGTTGTAGGTTGTTCTAATGGCTTAGACAGAATGCTGACTTGGAGTGTTATGAGGCAAGGTTGTATGCTTCTCAAAAGCGTTGGGTTTTTAGAAAGCTTTTGAAATTTGCAAATGAGGGAGAAAGTCTGAAAGAAAGGGGAAGGTACTTCCAGAGAATGGGTACACAGCACAGGTAAAATCCTGGTTGCCAGAGTGGAAAGAGGTGGTGGTAGAACAGAAAAGAAGGTCATGAGAAGAACGAAGAGGGAGGTTAGGGATGCATTTGGATAGGAGGTTAGAGATATAAGGGGTACAGAGTTGTCTAGGGCTCTGTAGGTCAGGAGGAGGATTTTTACTCTGAAGGGAGCCAGTGGAGCGACTGGCAAAGAGGAGCGGCAGATGAGGAATGGTGACAGAGAAAGGTAGGAGAGGGTAGACCAGTTAGTATGGAGTTGCAATAATCCAGGCAGGATATCACAAAGGGGTGGATTAGTATACTTATACTTCCTGTTTTCTGGGGGTGGAGCCCTGAGCCTCCCCATCAATCTCCCTGAAGCTCATTTTCCATACCTGGGACAAATGTATGTAAAGTACCAGCCTTATATCGTATGACAAAACTATGACAAATTTTGGAATAGCTACAGGTCACGGCTAGCATAGCTCCTCAATTGGATAACTATGGTCTAAACAGATATTTCTTCAAACAAGTTTTGAGGGAAACAGTGAATGTAATAGTTGTGGCAGTTGTTGTGAGGCCGCATGTGGTGTCATGGGTCCTGTAGGTCATGAAGCTTTGTACATGCAACTGTGGTAGAAGGTATTTTTTTTGGCCAGTGCAGTTGTCCAGTAAGTGTTCCTCGACGTTAAAGCTTCTGCATTTGTTGTAGGCTCTGCCATGGTGTAAATTGTTATTTGAATAATCTTTGCTTAATATATGCCTGTGTTACTAGTCTGAAGCAATTTTAAAGAACAAAAGATATTTACTTTTTAAGAGAACATTTTGTAAAAATATAACTTGTTGACCACCTTAACATACCTGTTATACATTAAAGAATAAAAGAAAAAATATTGTGACCACACTGACAACACTGGTAAGAATTGAACAGAGTCTGAATTTGCAGCAGTAACATTTGCAGTTCATAAAGTTAACAGTAGATGTCCTCGTGGATAAAGGATATTGTGCTCTTGCCAGGGCAACTGTATACAGAGATATATTAGATTGATTCAAAGTGATGCTATTTTTCACTATTGAAATGCATTGAACCACACTAAGTATATTTTAAAAAGCGGGTTGGTACAAGTATTAATATTTATAAAAGTATGTTAGTACTTATCTTTCAATTGTTTTTCTATTCTGTAAATTGATTTTCTATTTCCGTATGTAACTAATGAATAAAGCCCACAATTGCACAATTAAAAACAAAAACACCTTAGACACACCTGAGTATTAAATCCTCGACTGTTAGGTGTGCCTTGAGGAGAGAGTTGAGGAGCACTGCTTTAATTCATGTTTGCCCAACTCATACTTGACCTTTAAGCACTCTTTTTTTGTTGAACTCTACCTGTTTAATGTTTTCTATCTGTACAATGTCTCTAATATCTTCTGGATCCCATATTGATTTATAGATCCAGAACTACACTATGTGTTTGTCAAATAAGTAAGTTACTACCCCTGTGCAGCTGGACATGTTCTACCAAGAAATGAACAGCATTACAGATGTCCTTGGGGAATCATTCATTGTTAGTTGAAACAGTTTGTAGGGGTAACAGAAGAAACATTTTTGCAGAGAAGAATGGAATAGTATATTCTGATGAGCAAGGTATGAACCTGTGGTTAATGTTGATAGGTCCCTCAGAATCACCTTTATACAATGAAATGGTGAAGCTGTGTGCAAAGGTCCTATTGGCTGTTTGCACATGTGGATTGTTCACAACATCTGTGCTGTTTTCTCTAAACAAAACTTCTATATGTGGTTACACAAGAGATTATTGATCCCAAACAATTTTCTGATTTCTCCAGAATGCACCCTGAATGTACAATTTTTCTTCTATAAATTACCCCACCTCCCATTTATAACTGGTCCATATTACCAGGAAGAAATACATTGATTTCAAATTAGCCTTGGAGCCTTCAATGGTACTTCAAATGTATTTAAGGTTGAGAAACACTGATCTAGAACACTTTTTAACTTAGGTGGCTATTTTTTATGAACTCTGGCATTCATTGCCTTCAATAACATCTTTTGCTAAACTTATACTTTTAATTAAATCTTATTTGGAAATCTTCTTTTATGTGTGAAAAAAACAAATGAAAATGAGGGCTCAACTATTATCTCAATTGTTTCACCAAGATGTGGCAGTATCTGGCACTAGAGAAATTATAAACTAATATTACAATAAACAAGTAATTAAAAAAGAACCTATTTGATAAAGTGGATACCCTTCTAACTGTCATCCCGTATGCCTGCCAACACAGATTCTAAATAATTGTCAATTATACATCTCTAAATAAACACAAACATTGTCCACAGAGGACAAAAGCTCAATCAGAGAAAACACTGATATTGCTCACTGAAGGTACCTTGGTTGGTTACATTAAGTATCAGTTAATTCGGAATTTGAAACCTTTATTTTTAACATTCAGAGACATGTTTTATTAAACTACATAACCTGAAAATGTCCAATACTGTTCTAGCTGAAGATCAGGCCGTTATGGTTCAGCAGGGGCTAGTTATCTAGATCAAACGGGCATGAAGAAAACATAAATTGGTATGCTCATAATAAAAATACTGAAAATGTTGATTAAGTATAATTCCATTTCAGAAAGTGATGTATATTTGTGGAGGTGCAGTACCAAGAGGACTTTTCTGTAGTATACATTACGACTACTGAAGAACAAGCATGTATAGTGCCCTAATGACAGATTAACATTAATTTTGAACTCTACCAACATTAAAGTCTAAATAAAAAGAAAAAAGCATGAATTGATGAGATCAAAGCGGAAGTGTCACTAATTATTTTAGCAGGGCACTCACAGCGCACATTCAAAGGCCAATGAACGGATTTCCCCTGCATGTGGATCAAATCAGAGTTATCTTATAATTGACTGTTTACAAGAACAGGCTACTATGTAATGGACTAGATATTAAAAGCCTTGAGCATTTAAGGCCTGTTTCCGTCTTTGTTTCAGAAGACCTTTAATGTTAAGAGGTATTTTACAAGTGAAACAGCTTATCTGCACTATTCTGAAATACAATGGATTTTGATTCAACAGCATGGAATCTTTAATTTGTTTGATGATTAATGATGTTAATCGATTAGTGAAATACCTGGAGAACAGTCCCAAATGATGGAGTAAAAAAAAAACATTCCATATGTTTTGTGTAGTGGACATCCTATTCATTATTTTGGCAGAAGCCCCGGCGCGTGTATGCTTTTTAGGTTGTGTGTTCCCTAGTTTGTATATTTTGAATGCGCATATTTGCTGGTTCTAACCAAACATTAGGGTTGAGCTGCCCCTCCTGCTACACAGGTGGCTCATTCATTGTGTCCAGAGAAGACTTGCTTGAGAATCTTATTTGGATTAAAATGCAGTGGAGCCCCACTAATTCTGCTCCTTGGTAAACAATACAGCCATGAAAAATTATATATGGCTCACCAAACTTGGGGTACTTTGACGTAGTGGTGGACTAAGCAATATATGGCCATGTACTGTGATGGAACCCCCAATATTAATACCTACCTTAATTATGGTGTTTTTTTAATAATATTTGTTGGGTGTGCAATGAATTATTGCCTATTTATGCCTCAGCCACTCCCCACCCCATTTGTAGTATAGCAAGGGTTAACCCCACTTTAACTTGTTTTATCTCCTCCCATCTCACATATGGAAGTTCTTAGGTGTGCTTGTCATGAATTATGTTTAGAAAGCTAAAAGTATGTGCTTATCTCGCGTCATGTGTTTTCTGCATTTTCAGCTGTGTATTTAATATCACAGCTGAATCTTAATGAAATGGTAATTTGCAATATATAAGATAAGCATTAGCATTCTTCTTATCTTTTCATTGTAGTACAATTAATTAATCAGAACTGAAACAAGTGGCCTCGTTTTCCAAAACCCTCAAAATCAGTGCTCCCTAGTAGTAACCTTTTGGTTGTTTTTATCATCTCATCTATTTTCAACATGATTCTTACTAACTTGTGCATTCGTCTTCGGGCAAACATGAAAACGAACATGAAGAGTGCGTTTTCATGTTCATTCCAAAGACATGAAGAAGAGAAGACAGCCAGGGCCGGCCCAAGACATAATGCCACCTGCCAACCTTCTCATTATCTACCCTCCCTCCCTATTATCTACCCTACCTTTCAGCAGTCCTGCGGGGAGTCTCCCTGCTCTGCCACGGTGCGTGCTGCTTTACTGCTGAGCGCCAGAAATTACCTCATATTTCGGTGCTCAGCATTACAAGCCGGCACCGAGCTAGAGGGCTCGCAGAGGAGAGAGAGGGGTGGCGAGTGGATACTGACAACTTGATAAGCGAAAACCACTCTGCGCCCCTCTCTCCTATGCTAAAACGTAGGCGAAGACACACAACACAAAGAATCTTCTTAATGGTCTTCGTCTACTAATCTACCTGATTCCTTCCCCATCTAGCCAACCTTATCTTTGTGGCATCACAGGAGTTGACGGAAGTGGAAATCCGTAGGTTCGCCATCAGGGGTTACAGGGCAGTGAGAGTGAGCCTATTGGTTGCCTTCAGGGACCTCCAGAACATATATTAGAAAATATTTTTTTTAAAATAAATAATAATTATTCTAAATAAATAACAGTTTTAATAAATTATTGTCATAAAAAGAAAGAGGGGGTCGCTCCCTGCATTGACTTGAATGGAACCCATTTAGGTCAGTGGTGTACTCAATGCATCATCCAACCACTGGGGCACTGAATGTGCATACTTCTGAGCAGCCAGAGGCTATTTTACAATCCCCTGCCATTGAGTGTGCAATAGTAATATATATATATATATTGCACTGTTCTGTGTTTCTCATTCTGCATATCTTTTTTTTACTGATTTCATTTTTGGATGGCCCCTATTGCCATTTCCCCCGCGGTGAGGACTTAAGGGTGTGCCAGCTCATTGCTGGGTAGATGCTGAAAAGGTAAGAGATGATGATGGTTGTACACTTTAAGTGCAAAGTGGGTAGACAGATATCTTTATTCAACAAGAAGGGTCCACTTTATATATGTATCCATGAGTATTTTAGATTAAATGCAACTCCCAATTACTAGAAGGAGTACTATTACATTATATATTAGGTATGTTACATCGGAGCAGGGAGTGGGAGTGCATACATGAGCCTATACCACCGCAAGGCTTATTTTACCTTGCATTTGGGTAGGGGAAGAGGGAAGCAATCGCCCCACCTTCTATCTAATTGGGGCCTTGGGGACCTTCAGATCAGTTGTATTTTACAAATTATTTACAAATGTGTTTATTCATACACTTTTTGTTACACATGCCTAGAAGCACATTATCAGATTTTTCTATACTCGTTAATAGATATGGGTGCCGGCCAAGTCTTCGTGTTTGTCTTCGTGGGGAAAAAAATCTTCGTATTCCACGAATATTCACATGTTCCAGTGTTCGGTTCGGGCAAACATTCGTGTAGATTTTTCATGTTCGTTTTTTTCGTCATTTTTTTAATGTTTTTTTGTTAATGCGGTACGCATTACGCAGCAGCTTTGGCGTCAGGATTTTAAAAGTCCGTACGAGCGACTATATTGGTCGCTGGCAGGGCCAAACTGCAGTAATTTTTTGTAAGGGGGGCATCAATCAATGAAGCGCAAGTGCAAACTCGGCCCGGGGAGACCAATCGTTAAAGGTCCGTACGAACGTGTGAGGTGGCAGAGGATGGCGCCTGATAATGCAGGTGGAGTCCGGAACGCAGGCACGCAACCGCTACTAATCAAGAACCAGAATCAGGGGTTAAGCAATAGTCAGCAAGCCTTAGGAATAGCCAGGCTCTGGTACACGGAGAGCCAGCAAAAATATAGATAATAACGGCAAGAGAGTCTAAACGGCATATTAACTGAGCACTGAATGAATCTCAGTGCTCAGTTTTTAAGGTACCCGGTAGTGGAAGCCATGCTCATGGGCGTGAGGTCCCGTTATCTTCGCAGCATTGCAGGGGTTAATGGGAGCGGAAATCCGTAGGTTCCCCGCCAGGAGTTAAATGTCCAAAAGAGCGACTCTATTGGTCGCCGACAGGGGCCTCCTCTAGCATCAACCAATTGGTTGATGCCCAGAGGAGGCCCCTGCAGGAGACCAATAGAGTCGCTCACATGGCCCTTTAACTCCTGACGGCGAACCTACGGATTTCCGCTCCCGTCAACCCCTGCGATACTGCGTTCATTTCTTTGGTATTCAGGCTTAACAACAAAGACGCACCCTTTGTCTTCTTTTTCTTGTTCGCCTGAATACAAATGCACAAGTCTACTCATTATTGTGACTTTTATGGCTGTGATAGCCCAGAAACTTTCTGAGCTTTTAGAAAAAAACGTGACTGTCCCTTCTAATGAGGGATACCTGATATGGACAAGCCTATTAACAAATCAGATGGAACACCTGCTACAAAAATACGGCCCTTTATTCTGATTCTCACAAACATTTTAAGAATATAAGAGGATTTGAAATAGGAAACTAACAGAAGCTAATTATGCAGGGTTTGCCACCTTCTCTCAGCGTCCCCGATGTAAAATAATGTCTTACTTTTAAAGCAAATATCTCCAATATAATAAAAGAAAAAAACATGGTGCCTTTAAATTAAATAGACTAACAATAAACCATTTATGCAGTGACTCTTTGAGATTGATTATGAATATATAATTTAAGTATATCTTGAACCCCTTACATAACCTTGTTGACAGTACTCATTATGCCTCCATCAAATAGTGTTTGAAACAGTTTGGGATTAATAGCTGCCATATTACTGAAATGGTACTGTCCTTAGACTAATAGCTAAAGAAACCCTGCTTATTTTGGTCTAATTGATCCCTCAAAAGCAACTGCACTGTGTCATATAAAACTAAAACCTTTCAGGTTGTCCTTTCTGACCCCACTAACTTCCCGTCCCCACTTTGCAGTGACACTAATGGCTCTACTACCCAAGAGAAAATAAAAAAAGAAATCCATTGTCGTACATCTGATACTGTGTAAGTATGATTGGTATACGATATGAATGCTTTCAGTTAATATTGCCTCCGAAAGAGTCTGGGATATTCATATTTCTGACTTGTTCCAAGGGCAAAATGATGAGTAATACATAGGTTATGACATCTTATTGGGACGTACCCAAATACAAATGTATTTTAAAATCTTTGATGTGAAGGGTATCAATAATACAATTTCAATAGGATATTGTGGGCTACAACGTTTTTGAGCTTTATTTCTCAGTTAAACCAGGGGCATTAGCCATACTATTGAAATTAAAATATTTATTAATATCATTTAAAGGCTAATACAGGAGGTTTCCATTCATACATCAGGCAAAGTTCCAGGAAGCTGAAATAGATAATATAAATGAATTTATGTTCCGCACCGAATCTCTAAGGGTATACCCACCTTTGGGTAAAAAAAACACTTCCAATTAGCATATATATATATATATATATTGTGACAAACCCTATACCGTGAGGGCCATAAATGTCACTTTTAGGGGTCCTAAGCACAGTCCTCTAGGGCAATCAGAGTCAGGAACAGCAGCTTTGAACAAAATAGTGCTTTATTTTTAAATCGCTCAAACCCCAAAAACCAAATCATAAAATGAAAACCTAGCTCCCAATTGGAGCCCTCTCTAGCTGAACTATGCTGGTCCAGACTGACCAGCCTAATCACCCACTATCTCAACCTCCCAGCCAGACCCAGCTACGCCAGGCTCTGGAAAACCTGCCCCAGACAGCACACACAATGTCCAGGCAGGTATTGCCTCACTTGGCTCAGGGATTGTCTTCTTCAGGGCCTCTCCTTGCCCTGGGAGCACAGGGAACTTCCTCTTCCCCCAACAGTCTCTCTGAGTATCAGGCTCCAGGGGTTTTTAATGTCCAGCACCTGTGCCTGATGCCAGCCTCATAGAAATCCCGGACCGGATCCTGTGGACTTCTTGCCTCCTGGAAAACCCGGCATGGATTTTCCACAGAAATGGGGAATGGAGCATTGGCCCACCCTGCTCTCCAATTGCTCCACCCCAGGGACCCATATTTACAATCTGGATAGCACCTGTACCCAAATGCCGCACTAAGCATCTCCCTGGGGTTTACACTGTCACAATATATATATAAATATATATATATGCCCCCGAAAATGACCCTCACAAAGCAGGGGAGGGCGAGAATGAAGCAAAACGCTCAGAATTTTCATCCGAAATTCTCGGGCCCTCTCACTCACGCTCTCTTTCTCGTTCAATCTCTCTAAATGTTTCCCTAATATCTCTGTAGACTACTTCCCTTCTGCTGACCATTTTCGCATCTTCTTGTCCATTATCTTCTCTCTTCTACCTTCTGTCTTTTATCATTTATCTTAGTCCACTTTTCCGCGAACATAACCTGGCTCAAATTTCCGCCAAAATGGCAGTGCTTCTTGTGTCGTTCTCTGCCCCGATCCTCCAATTGGGCAAGAACGTTCCTCTAATGTCCTCCTCCTCAATCCTTCACAATGATTGTGCTGATGTTGCTTCCAGAGGCAGTTTGAAACTCTGTGGTGAGTGATTCTACAGAAGACAGGCCATTTTATGCACTACGCATTAAGCAGTCAGTGGCTCAACTCTGTGACTGTGCATGATCTTCGATAAACTTCCATTTCAGAATAAGATCATTTATAATGGATCAGGGCTGAAATTTCACAAACTGACTTGGCACCTTATGACAGTGCTATGTTTATAATCACTGAACTCTACAGTAGAACCCATTCTACTGCTAATGTCTATCCATGAAGATAGCATGCCTATGTGCTTGATTTTAATAAAATGTTAGAAATGGGTGTGGTTGAAATACCTAAATTCAATAATTAGGAGGGGTGTCCGCAAACCTTTTGCCATATAGTGTATAATCCCTTTTTCAGAGTTAGAATTCGAGGAGGAACATGTTACTAAAACAAAAAGAGAAACCTAAAGTATCAGGAAAGTCAGAAAAAGCCAAAATCTCCATTATTCCTTCCTGCTGGTTGTAGTTTCCTGAGGGCCTGCACTGTGGATCCTCCTTCCTGGGTCTGTTACTGAGGTTACTGAGGTTGCTTTTAGGACCTCCATCACCCACAGTGGGATTAGTGGACCGCTTCAATAAAACTGTTAAAAAGCATGTTAAAGCAACTAATTGAAACGGATGGGAAAGCATCTCCTATTTCTGCTGTAAAGATATTGATTGACATTATTCATCCTGCGGTCAGAGGAGGTGATACATTTACCAGATTATCCCAGAAGAAGTGTTTTGAATATATGAATTGCATACACAACATCCTGATGATATAAACCCTCAATTTAATGTCTTTTTTTCTAATTATTATTTTCAATATTTTTCAATTTATTTTACTATGTAATATTGATATTTAAGTCTTTTCATAAAGTTGACCTTGAATAAATTAGGCATTTGATGTCTAATATTTTATTCTAATTATTATATAAAAGTTATATTTATTTATTTATTTTACAATATAGTATTGGTATTTAAGTCACATAATAAAGATGGCCTGGATGACCCTAAATGGCCACAAATGATCTATAACTGTGTCATAACTTTATGATACATTCCAGTAGAATTATTATTATTTATTGTTTTATATAGCGCCATCAAATTCTGTAGCGCTGTAAAATGGGTAGACAGGACATAACAAGTAGTATGTAACATAACAAATTGACTTACAGAGACAACAGGTGAGGAAGGCCCTGCTCAAACGAGCTTACAGTTTAGAGGGAGTTGGGTTGTATTACACATTAGGTAAAAGTGCCGTTGTTAGGGATAGAGCAGCCACACTAGTAAAAGTATTGCAGGGGAGGGAGTAGGAAAGGTGAGCTAAAGGAATATGGGAACGTGGGAGTATGGGAGAGCGTTAGTGTGCTATGATGTAAGCATCCTTAACCCCTTCATTCCCAGGGGTTTTTGGTACCTCAAAGCCCGGAGCAATTTTGTCATTTTTGTGGTATGTCAGTTTAGCGCTTATTCTCCTTTCCTGTGAATAGTGTACCCATGTAAACTATATATTGTTTTTTCAAGGAGCGATAGAGCTTTCGTTTGATACCATAGTTGGATGATGTTAGCTGAAAATTTAGAATGAGAAAATTTAGTAAAAACTAGCGAAGATTTAGAAAAAACCCTAATTTTTTTTACATTTTTTCCTCTGAATCCTCACAACAATTAGGTATGGGAAAATCCCTCCAAGTTTATCAATCAGCTGTCCTATTCAGAAATACCTAATTTTATAGATTTTCCAGACTTCCCAGCACCAGGGAGCTACTATAAGGTGTACAAATTTTGTATAATTTTATGCCTATGGCCTTACGGGTTTGGGGGTTGTGAACGGGGGCAGAAGGGTTTTATACTGGCTAGATGTTTGGCTAGGGCAATGGTTAGAGGTCCTCCTAGGGACCCTCCTGAACATGCCAGTGATGTCACAATGACATCACAGCTCACATTATTTTTTTTTTTTAGTATTTTTTATATTATTATTTTAATGATTTTTTTAATATTATTTTTTAAATGAATTAACTTTTTTTCAGCTTTTCTGTTTCAGGACGGGAGAGGGGAGTGAGAGACATGGTTTCTCACTCCCCTCCCTGCGATTCCCCTGCACCGATCACACTGTGATCTCTATGCAGGTCCTCACAGACGCACCGGGACGTCCATAGGGGTTTCTTAATAGGCGTTTTTTTGGATGTCCCGGTACATCTATAGGGGATTGAATGGGTAAAAGAAGTGGGTTTTGAGGGATTTTTTGAAGGAAGGCAGCGGGAGAGCCGGTCATTCCAGAGGATAGGGACACCCCTTGAGAAATCTTGTAAGCGGGCATGAGGGCTAGAAATCATAAGGGAGGATAGAAGGAGATCATTGGATGAGCGGAGAGACAGGTTAGGAGTGTATTTAGAGATGAGAGAGGAGATGTAGGGAGGGGAACAGCTGTGAAGGGCTTTGAAAGTAAGAGTGAGGATTTTGAAATGAATCCTGAAGCGCACAGCAGCCAGTGAAGAGACTGACACTGCTGTGTTAGGAAGGGACGGATGCTGGCGATGTTTTTAAGATGAAGGCAACAGTTTTTAGAGACAGACTGAATATGGGGTGTGAACAAAAGGTCGGAGTCAAGGATGACACCAAGACAGCGTGCATGAGTAGACGGGGAGAGGATGGCATCATTAACATTAAGGGAGATTGATGGGGGCATCTTAGCATTGGAGGGGGGGGGATGAGGAGTTCGGTTTTGGAGAGGTTGAGTTTTAAGAAACGTTCAGACATACAAATGCAAGGCAGTTACTTACAGGCAGGGCCGTAGCAAGGGTGAGGCGAGTGAGTATCACGGATCTCCCTAACCAGCCCAACATTTAGGAAACCATGTAAATGCATGGGCACTCTGGGCAGTTGCTTAGGGGCCCAGCGTTCTAGCAGCATCTATATAGGGGAGGGGCGATCAGAGAGGCCACCTCCCCTGGGGTGGTCTTCAGGGGAGTGTAGAGGCAGCTGCACGATTGTGCTGTCCCCAACCAGCTCTACTCATTGGGCGCCCTGTGGGCATTGCGCTGGTCTGGGTATGAGGTGTCCGATGAGCAGGGCAGGTCCCAACATTAGGGAGCGCGGGGTCTGTCAATTTAGACCTCGGCTTCCGTGCTCCTTAACCACTGCGTGCCGGCAAATAATGCCGAGCGCAGGGATATGACATCACCCCAGCGATTTGCATCAATAGCTGGCACGTAGTGATGAGGGAGCACTAAAGTAGAGGCCTGGAGTGACAGACCTCACGCTCCCATGACAGCATGGAAGAAAGAACATAATGTCTGATGCAGGATGATGGAAGATGATAGAAGATGAGAAATGTAAAACATGGGGAGAAAGGGTTGTAAGGACTGTGTATATATATATAGATAGTATGTAAATAATGAGAAGGGAGGAGAGGGGCTAGATAATAAGAAAAATTGGTGTAGATTTGAGTGTTTGAGCCTTGGGGACCAAAATTGCAATTGCAATTGTAATTTGGATTCTGTATGGGCAGCGTGGACACCAGGGCTGGCTTTGGGATGTGCGATCTGTGAGGTATACCTGTAATTTAGTGGGTTTATCTATACCTTTAATGCTTAAGTTTTTATGTCAACGCCAATTGATCTACACCTGCAAAGCTGGGTTTGTGTGTTATTCTGTTGATCCATATATGCTATGCTATGTTTCTATACATTATTTATGTATACCTGCAAATACCTCTCTTTTACTAGCTCCCTGTAGTTCAGTTATAGATCAAACAAACACATAAAACAGCACTTGCATGTATAGATCAACTGAATAAGACATACAAACCCCATATTTGCAGGTATACATAAATAATGTATGGAAACATTGCCGGTACAGATCAACACATGAACACACAAACCCAGCTTTACATATAGATCAACTGAAATTCTCATGCAAACTCGGCATTTAAGGTATAGATCAAATAAACAGAACCAGACATACAAATGCTGTATTTGCAGGCATACAATAATAATAATGCATGGAAACATAGCATTGCAAGCATTGCAAATACCTCATAGCATTGCTATGATTCCATGCATTATTATTATTGTATACCTGCAAATACAGCATTTGTATGTCTGGTTCTGTTTATTTGATCTATGCTTGCATAGGGTTCAATTATTTCAATATAAAATTGTCAGCAGGGTCTAATATTTACATATATATATATATATTGTCAGCAGGGGCTAATATTAGTATATTTGTCAGCATTAAATACATCGGCAGCAGGATCTAAATATTAAATAATGAAAACTAACTGTTTTGTTTCAATCACAGTCTTTACTTCAAGAGATAGTATATATATTAAGGTAATTCAAATGCTGTGTATAACATGCGTGTGTGTATATTATATAATATATATATATAATAATATATATATATATACACATACATGTGTGTGTAATATCATGCCCTTCCCTCAATGGCAGAAATAAAATGTGGTCACCCTAGTGTGTGTATGGGCAGTGTGTGTATATGTGTGCGTGTGTGTAAAGGCAGGGGTGTGTGAGGGCAGTGTATGTGTATACATGTGTGCATGGACGGGCTTGTATAAGGGCAGTGTATGTGCATACATGTGTTTATGGACAAGTGTGTGTGTGTGTAAAGGCAGTGTGTATGCACAGTTTGTGTGTAAAAGCAGTGTAGGTATTTGTATGTTTTTATGTATGTGTGTATGCGTGTTAATGGGCAGGTGTGTGTAAAGGCAGTGTGTATGTATAAATGTGTGTGTAAGGACAGTGTAAATAAAATAACCTCTGTGGAAAAAAAATAGCTGGGAGGCACAATTTTCCATTCTTGCCTTGGGCGCAAAAGTTGCTAGCTACAGCTCTGGTTACACGATCTAAGACAGAGGGAGAGAGATCAGGGGAGGATAGATAGATCTGGGTGTCATCAGCGTACAGATGGTATTGAAAGCCAAAGGATGAGATCAGTTTGCCAAGGGAGGAAGTGTAAAGAGAGAACAGAAGGGGTCCTAAAACTGAGCCTTGGGGTACCCCAACTGAGAGAGGGAGGGGAGGGGAAATGTTACTGGAAACAGAGACACTGAAGGTACATTTAAATTATTAAAATCACATATCTCTCTCTAGATTTTTCACATTTACATAAATTTAAGTATTACAATTATAAAACCTTTTTTACTCATACTTCTATTCATCATTATAGTTTTATTGTATTACTAATCATTATTCACAATATAATACTATTTATCTTACTTTTTTGTCACACTTATTTACTCATTAATCACTTTTCTATATGTTTTTACTTTATTTTCAATATATTTGATTCATCATACATTATTTAAACAACTATTCATTTAGATATGTGGGTGGATATTTTTTCACAGCTCATTAGTGCTAATTTAGCATAGTTTCCACTTTTTTGTTTCACCTTATATCTGAGTAGCACATTAAGCACCCCCTTTCAATTATTAACTAAGTGTAGATGTTCCTGAATTGGACAATCAAGCTTATGATTAAGCACCTATGTGTGAAACTTTATCAATAATAAAAGAGATTTAATAATTTCTTTGTTGTTGTTGACTGGCTTTGTAGTTTACTTGTCTCTGTGATGCACGTACCTTCTTGGCGAAGGGATCAGAATCAGTGCCTTCAGTTTGCCGAGCACCATCCTCTTTCATTGAGGACTTGGACAATTACTTGGTTTGGAGAAGCCTGGCATTTGGCAGCACACATGGTGAAAGTGTTTAGAGGTGGGCAATGTGGACACCAGGGCTGGCTTTGGGGTGTGCTCACCCTAGTGAGAAGGGTCAGAGGGGATAGATAGTAGGAAGGTGGAGAGGGGGTACATATTGAGAAGTGGGGAAAGGGGTACATAGTGAGAAAGGGGGAAGGCAGTGAGAAGGGGGGTACATAGTGATAAGGGAGTACATAGTGAGAAGGGGCAGATAATAAGTAGGAGGGGGTAGATGGGGTAGTGTGAATGCATACCAGAATGAATTAATGTGTGGATGAATTGTGTGAATGGGTACAAGAATGAATGAATAAATGTGTGGATGAATTGTGTGAATGGGTACGAGAATGAATGAATTAATGTGTGGATGAATTGTGTGAATGGGTATGAAAATGAATGAATTAATGTGTGGATGAATTGCTTGAATGATTTGTGAGACTGCATTAATGAATATGTGTAAATGATTTGTGTAAATGAGTGAGTAACTGTGTAAGTGTTTGTGTCTATCATGAATGTTTAAGTGATTTGGGGAAATGCAAAGATGGCACATGAAGGGTGGGCTGTTTGCCCACAAAGATGTCTTAGTGGGGAAAAGGGGTACATAGTGAGAAAGTGGGAAGGCAGTGAGAAGGGGGGTACATAGTGATAAGGGGGTACAAGTGAGAAGGGGCTGTTAGGGGACAAAGTTGGCTCAGGCTAGGCTGTAATATGTGTGCAATCTGGGTGCTGATCAGATTTCATGTGGGCAATGTGGACACCAGGGCTGGCTTTGGGGTGTGCAACCTGTGATCTATGCCTGTAATTTAGGGGGTTATCTATACCTTTAATGCTGAGTTTATATGTGAATTCCAATTGATTTTTACCTGCAAAGCTGGTTGTGTGTTATTCTGGTGATCTGTATCTGGTACGCTCTGTTTCTATACATTATCATTGTATACCTACAAATAGAGGGTTTGTATGTCTGATTCTGTTTATTTGATCTATACCTTCAACGCTGAGTTAACATGTGATTTTTCAATTGATCTATACTTGCTCGGTTTTTGTGTTGATTCTGTTGATCTATACCTGCTATGCTATGTTTCCATACATCATTTATGCATACCTGCAAATATAGGGTTTCTATGTAATCTATACATGCAAGTGCTGTTTATATGTGTTTGATCTATAGTTCACATGGAGGAAAGAAAGGAGAGGTATGGCTTAGAGAATGAGGGACAAAGGGACTGTGAATGATTTCAGGGGAGAGGACCTCTCAAAGTCATGGTCAGGGTGAGAAGGAGGAAGACCGCACTGACTATCACAGTCTTCCCCTAAACTGAAGTCAGTGTGGCAATTTTGTTTTTGTGTTTTAGCGGAGGGAGTGATTGCATGCTAGGGAGCGTGGAGCGGGGCCCAAGAAAATGCTTTCAATATTTAAAAAAAATGTTTTTGTTACAGCTGTTTTTTCCTTGTGTTTAATGTATATTATTGTTTCCATTGTTTCCAGTTATATATTACTGTACTTGTTTGCACTTGCACATAAACTATCTTTAATGAAAGCTAGTTGATTGTTACAAGATTTTTTTTTCTTTTTTTGGGGGGGACGGGGGAGGGGCACCAGAGGAGTAGTCCGCACAGGGTGCCAGAACACTTAAGGCCGGCTCTGCCCGTTACTGTCTTTATCACCTGCTGGTACTGCACTTTGGACATCATGGAGCATATCCTAGAGCAGAGGCAGGCTCTACACTTCTTGTCTTCTGAGCAGAACATTAGGGTGCCCACTCCATTGAGAGTAATGGCCATTATTGGGGCAAGTGTGGCGATCTTGAAGCCATTCAAACATGTAGCTGAGAATTAAAGTCAGAGTAGGTCATCCCATTACTTTCGAAAAACTGAATTGTGCATGCCCCAAATTTTGTTTCAAATATATATAATTTGATGGGGTAAACCAAATTGGCCAGCTTTAGAGATATCCCAAATAACACAGCTACAGGATGACCACATGTCAAAACTTCAATTTGAAAAATGCATACGATCCAAATGAAGCCCTTTAGCCCCAAACAACCTGGTAAACCCATGCATAAGTGGTATCACTGTACTCTGGAGATGTTGCTGAATAAATATTGTGATGTTGTTTTACAGTGACACTTACCAGGAGCAATAAATTTATACCTAAAGTACTACGTGTGTGAAAAAAAAACAAAAAATACTACCACAATGGCTGGTGGAATAATTTAGAATTAGTGTATGGAACCTGAGTTGTCTGCTTTTGAAACATACATGGTTTCATTGGATACAGCTTGAAAGATGTCCCAAATAGGACATAGGTGCAGTATGACCAGATTTCAAAGAAAATGTTTTTTAAATAGCAATATGCTATTGTACTTTTTTTCTATAACTTGCAGAAAACATTGGGTATTTCTAAATTTAGGACAAATATTAAATCTATGTCTAATCTTTCTATATTAGATAATATCATCTATTTCACAGATTTTTTCATTAGCTTTTGTAGATGAGTAAAAGATTGTTCAAGTAAGAAGTAGTAATTTTTTCTCAATTTTCACCATTTTTATACTTTTTAATAGTAAATTATATATTAATTGTATCTAAAGAAAGCCCATCTTGTCCTGAAAAAAACAATTCATAACTTGTGTGGGTACAGTAAATGAGAGAGAAGAAAATTACAGCTAAACATGAGCACTGCAGAAATGTAAAAAATGTGTTTGTCATTAAGGGGTTAAACAAAAAATGCATGAATTCCCAGAACAATCTTTCTGGGTGAAAGATTACATGTGGAGGTTGGAAAGCTGATCAGTAGGCTGAGAGAGGAGCTGAGAGCGCATGCTTGCCATCCTCTGCGAGCAAAAGGTCTAGGACAAGTTGGCCCTTAGAAATGTAACATACTTGCCTTTAGGGTGCATGAGATGCAGCACAAAGGGGGGCATTCTAAGCAAAGAAGAGATTGGGAATGGAAATTCCCAGCAGCAGCAGTAGCGCCACTCATATGTCTATTTCTTAATCCCTTGCACCCATACAAAGCGCCACTAGCTTTACTGGAGCATTAGCCATTTGAGCAGCAGCCTTTGATACTAAAGTCAGAGTAGTGCCTCTAAAGTGGACACAAGTTATTAGGACCAGTGGCGTCGGCAGGGGGGCCAGAGGAATAACTTTTCAGCAACCGTTCGACGCCCCCTAACTTTCCTCCTCAGGGCTTCTGGGAGACAGAGGCCTCACGATCCCACCGCAGCACTCCTGGAAGGTAAGTGAACTTCAAAGGGGGAGAGGGTAGATAGTGAGACGGGGGAGATAGGGTAGATAATTAGGAGGGGTAGATAGGGTGAAGGGAGTGAGATGGGGGAATAGGGGGTAGATAGCGAGAAGGGAGTTGATAGGGAGAAGGGAGTGAGAAGGGGTAGATAGGGCAGAAGGAGTACGAGAAGGGGTAAGGATGGGAAGGAGGAGGTCGATAGGGCGGAAGGGAGTCAAAAGGGATAGATAGGGAGAAGAGAGTGAGAAGGGATAGATAGAGTGAAGGGAGGAAGATGGGGTATATAGGGAGAAGGGAGGCAGAGGGGGTAGCAAGAATATTGAAATAAAGAGTCAGAATGAGGGAAATTAATGGATTAATGTGTGGATGCATTGTGTGAATGAGTGAGAGAATAAATGAATTTGTGAGAATGCATCAATGAATATGTATAAATAATTTGTCTGAAAGAATAAATTGTGTGAATGAAAGTGAAATAGTGAGTGACTGTAAAAGTGTTTGTGTAAATTATAGGTGTATAATTGATTTGTCAAAGATATATTCGGGAAAGATTTGGGAAAGATGTATAAGCAGGGTGTTTATGGGACAAAAATGACACAGGCAGGGTGTTTATGGGACAAAGATGGCACAGGTAGCGTGTTTATGGGACAAAGATGGCGTACACTCGGCTGTTTGGGGACAATGTTAACTAATGCTGGCCTGTTTGGAGGCAAAGATGGCACGTCCTATGTGTGTGTAATTTGGGTGCTGCTCAGGTTCTATGTGGGCAATGTGGACGCTGGCTTTGGGGTGTGCAACCTGTGATCTATGCCTGTAATTCAGGGCATTTTATCTATAACTTTAATGCTGAGTTTTTATATGAATTCCAATTGATCTATACCTGCAAAGATGGGTTTGTGTGTTAATGTGTTGATCTATATCGGCTATGCTATGTTTCCATACATTATTTATGTTTACCTGCAAATACAGGATTTGTATGTCTTATTCAGTTGATCAGTACCTGAAGTGCTGTTTCCATGTGTTGTTTATTTGATCTATACCTTCAGTGCTGAGTTTACATGTGATTTCCAGATGATCTACACCTGCAATGCTGGGTTTGTGTGTTCTGTTGATTTATACCTGCAATGCTATGTTTCCATACATTATTTATGTTTACCTGCAAATACAGGGTTTTTATGTCTTATTCAGTTTAGGGGCGTACCTAGAGTATTTGGCACCTGGGACGGATCCTGTATGTGGCACCCCTCCACACACCCACACTTTAAAACTGCATAGCTTCTATCGTTATATAATGGCGCAGACACTGAATGTGGTACAGCATTACTGTTATTATTATATAATGAGGCAGAGATTGAAGGTAGTACAGCGTAACACCTATCATTATATACAGAGGCAGACAATGACGGTGGTACAGCATAA
>VKOC01003262.1:0-17970 GCA_009364415.1 Spea multiplicata
TTAATATATATAATCAAGAGTTTTGGTGACTTTTTGGGATATATATGATCAAGAGTTATGGTATTTTTTTAAATGCAAAATCAACTAAATAGTAAGCGGTGTGAGTTTAATTAAATATTGATTAACATTCTCACATTAGTTTTTCCTTTAAAAGAAAAATATGAATATTGCCATAAACAATAGTTAGTTTTTTTGTAAGGCTTCCAAGTTAACTGTAATTATACACATTTTATTATTATTTTATTTATTTTTAAGGGGACTCAAGAAGTAAATTCACCTCAGTTTGGAGCTGTCCCGATATTTGGCAATTTAAAGGGGGGGGGGCGTTCACACAGAAGCTTCTGAAATGCATACGAGCAGTGCATTTAAATCACTACATCAAAAATAATCGGGTTCACGCTTCGCTAGATGAACATAACCTATGGCCCCCTGTGGCCAGGCGTACTCAAGTAATAAGAGTCGGGCATGAAATAACTCATTTCTATTAAGATAGACGAAACAGCGTATTTTTTTTTAAATGGACTTTGCAAAAGCAAAATCAGCTGGCGCTACCTTTCAGATTTTGCCAAATGTTTAAGATTTTAGGGTCTTAAAGCTCAACGTGTGCAATTTAAACAATTTACAAAACCTACATTGGTAGCGCTTGGTATAATATTATCATATTCAGCAAAGTTTACAAAAAGCATGAACCGATGGACCAAACACATCAGGCGACCTGTACAGGAGTCCATGATTTTGCACCCCCCCCCAAAAAAAGGGGCTTCGCTATAATTACAATCTCAAGTATAGTACCAGTCCCCTCATATTAACATTTAACCCCTTCCTGACAAAGCCCGTAGTCCTTAAAGGGTTAAAGTTGCTAGGCATTGATACAGTATATCAAATTGGACACTTTATACCAAAAATCTAATTTGGAATACATGTATTTTTTTTGGAAAGTAACGGATAAAATCTTTTTAAGCTTATTTTTTAAAAGCACTTTTAGCGTGGGAACTTTTATTTGTATTGGGATTAAACAAAAGGCTCAAAACACGCTACATTTTTACAGTGTAGAAATTTGGCATAATCTCTAACCTAAGAGGCAACTTGCTGGTGTCACCATCTTTTTAAAATGCTTAGGAAAAAAAACTAAAGATGAAAAAAAAATATAAAGGCCTTGATTTAAATATATTGTTTTATTCAAATATTATAAATTGCACAGGTCTGAGAAAAATATACACAAATACATCAAAAATGCAAAAAGTTCTAGTGCAAGTGCATAAAAAGAATCGTCGGTGATAAAACCAGTAAAAGCATGACAGAGCATTAGATGCACGGCTAGTATATGGGGACGGAGGACTAGTTGCTGTAGGGGGTCAAAAATATGGGGGCTTTGTGTTCACGGGTACACTACCTTCGTGGACATTTTAACTAAGAAGTGCAATTAGGAATGTATTTAGGCACCGTAAGCTCATGTACAATGCAATGTATGTTAAACATATACATAGGAACACGCTTGCGGAATTTATCCCATACAAATCGCCCTTAAAGCAGAATTTAAAAGGGAAATTAAATAATGGTGTCCAGAGCTGTAATCGCTTGATGTGTAGAATACACAGTGGGCACATGCGCGATAAGAACGCACGTGATGTGTTGCAAATTATCTCCCAATCTCACATGTAAAATGTGTGCTATAAAATAAGTATAACAGGAACGCTCCCTATAAGCCTAGGTTTGTTCACCTGGCAATACGGGAAAATAGAGTACATAAAATACAGGACATGGTGGGTAGAAGAATATTACTCATTCCATGCCCACTTTACATTTGGCAAACATTTCTAAGAGACTGCAGCATAGAGAAATATAACTGGACAAGCACCGGCATCTGTATAATAAATAAGCTTGGTAGCGTTAGAGAGCGATACACCTCCAACCGGGTATAGTATCTCACCCTCCGAAAACAAGACCCACATGCTTTCAGGTCACACAAATTACAGGTTAAAGCGCTCTGGTGTCACTTGTTGTAAAAGTGTTTCTTTGTCAGGCGGGACAAATAACAAAATGGGGAGTCTGTAGAGGAAACGCGAGGAAGTAGACGGACATTCAAACATGCACCAACCCTGACCGATCTCTTTAGCCCTCGCGCACGAGGTTTCAGCTAACGATTTGAGAACGTCATCCTCCCATGTTGCCGTACCTCTCCGAAAAGCCTGACTATTCTCCTGGGAGCCGCTCCTGTCGGAGCCCGGAGACCGAGGGTCCTCATTCTCCTTGTTCTCCGCTTGCCTCGGAGCATCTCCGGGCGATTTTGGAGTCGGCTTTGTTTTCTGATCCAGCTGCTTTAGTTTGGCGGCACACGCGGCCAGGCGCTCCTCCCGGGCACGCCGCTCCTCCTCCTTCGCGCCGCTTGCGTGCGCGCTCCACTGCCTCCGACATTTCCGACTGGACAAACTTCTGCCGTGGCAGTGGTTTGTCTTCCTTCTCTTCGGCAGACTGCTGTCTTAAAATCGTAGCAGGGGCAGCAGGCTTCTACAAAAAACAAAGTTATTGAGGATGATCACAGAAATAGATATTGGATTCGAGAAAGTATTAAACTGACCAAGGTTAGGAAACACTTTCACTATGACTGATAGACATTGAAGACTCTCATAACTACAAGGCATGATTCCGAGTGTTAGAGGGTGGAAAATATAGGGGTGAGGTGAGAAACCCTAAGTTACAGAAGGATTAATACAGCCTTCTAGTATTTTTGTGTGTGCAAGGTCATTTTTCTTCAAACATTTCATTTAAAAGGGGAATGGAAAGCAGCCAAACGGTGAGATGAAGCCAAGCTTTGAGTTCAGCCTACACAGCCATCTTTTACCTGGTGCTCCGCCACAGCTGCCCAGCTGCTCGGTTTTCGAGAGCCTTGCTGCAGAGGTTCCTGTGACCTCCTGATAGGTCGCGGATGAACCAGCGGATCACTCCTGCTTTTCCCCTCTTCTATAGGATACTTGGCCTCGGCACTGTCCGTGGAAGTAAAAGAGACCTGACGTTGCCTCCTGCCGTCCCAGCCGTTCCTGGAAAGAGGCAAGGTCATCAATTACAGACCGTGTAGAAACCCCAAGGACAAGTATTTGCCAGTTAACAAGGAAAAAGTGAACACAAAGACTAAATACAAATAAAATATGCAATGTACTCCTTGCCAGAAGACAAAGTGTCCCTTACTATGGCCTTTGAGAGATATAAAAGGCTTACCATTTAGTTCTGGCATCTTTGGCTGCCTCCTCTTCATCTTCATCCTCACTGAATTTAAGTTTCTCTGAATAATCCACTTCATCCTGTAGACCTGCAAGAAGATATACTAGAATCTAGAGAACGAAAAAGGAGCCAATTACCCTTTCTAAGCCTCAAGCTGCTACGTACCAGCCCAGCCGTCCTCTGCATCATTGTCAAGGTCATCTAACTCCTTGAGATCTTCGGCATTAATGATTGTGGGTCTCTGCGTCCTCTCCGGCTGTGGTCGCAGCGGACGTACGGAACGAGGTGGACCTCCCGGAAACCGGTTCTCTTTTCTAAGCAGCGGGGAGGGAAAGTTCCAAGTCAGCATATTCACATATTTATGTGCAACCGGAAACACAGTAGGGGTTCAACGGGTAAAAGATCTCCAAACGGAATTAATATGTATGCTAGCAGTAGGTTATGATTTAACGGAAACAAAACATATGCTGGCTTCAGATTTTTTTTTTTTAATCAAAGGGCATTACCCATCGTGATCATTCATCTGGTACTGTCGAAATGGGACACGAGGCTCAAGGCGAGGTTGGGAAGCTGCGAGGACAGGAAAGGAAGCACGGTCCGATGTCCCAGTGGGTTCTGATGGTTGCTGAGAGCACATCTGAAAACAAACATTAAACATTAGCAAAAATGCCAAACCCCATGAAGTGGTCACGACGACAATACAAGGAAGAAGCCTTAACTTAATACGTACAAAAGCTGGTAACATGTCATGGTAAGTGGGTGGATGGTACGTGTTCCCCATGAACTGTGAAGCCGCTTTTCGGTTGGGTTGAGCCGGGCGCAGCGAAAGCTCCTTGGAGTCGGTTGCAAGTGCTAAGGAGGAGCTGCCGTCTCCTGAAACGGCGGTGGTTTTGCTGCCCGGCTCGGTAGGAGAGACGGTTGGAGAGATGCCAGAAATGTTTCTCGAACCGCCCTCCCTCCAACTGGTGACATCTAGAACAAGACAGGGGTAATAAAAAAAAACAAGAAATGTCAGGAAAACAATGTGAACACTTATTTCACAGTAAGTTAACATCGAAAGCAGCGTCATCTTTGTTCCTAGTGAGTTGCTGTCCTCCGTTAACGCTACCATAGCCTGTACCTTTATTTTCAGTAGCATAGGAGACGACGTGCCCTGGTGGGCAGCATTAGCTGCCGGGATCACAATAGCGGTAAAGACGGAACACTCGAAAACATTCAGTCCAAATATTATCCCAGCTTGTTAATGATTGCTGATCGTGTAATAGGTTAATTTTAGTATTTAAATCAATTGTTACATGGAAATTAACACTGACATTAAATGTGTATCCCTCCTGAACCAAATAATATTCCCTCTCACTCCATATATACCATATATGGTCCATACACCAGAATGGCCTTTTATTTACAATCACAAGTTTAAAATGAAAAGTATAAAAGATGACAAAATACAGACTACATTTCCAATATGCTCAACCCATATCAGGGGTAGGGGAAAGGGACGACAGACAATAAAACGTTCAGAGCGGTTACCGGGAAGCAGGGCGAGGGGCTTACTCTGGGGGCGGAGGCTTGGTCCGGGCCCATACGATGGATCTAAGACGTTCTTTTCTTTGCCAGCCTTGTCTTGCTCGCCAGCTGCTTTCAGCGTTGGAAATTCCTCGGGAGAGAAGGACAACAGTCGGTTTGAGCCCCTTGAACCTAGAAAGGAAATAAAAATTTACCAAATAATGGATTTATAAAACAAAGCAAAACGTGATGTTATATAATTAAATTCCCTCCTGTTCTTTACGTATTAGGTAGTAACCGTTAAATGCCAGGCGCTCAAAGTCAATTCCTGAAATGCCATTGCAGGGAAGGAGCGCTAGGGATTTAGAAGATAATCGTATACTTACCACCTTCGTGTCCGGCTGGCTTTCCATTCAGCTGTGCCCATGACCTTTGCCCACCTGGCACTAAATTTATATTCTGTAAGGGTAAGAAGAAAGATGGCATCAGACAGCCGCTGCGTAAAACTGCTGGACCGATTGTCCAATAGCCCTGGGGATTAACACTCTCTCCCTTTAACATAATTGATTTACATTGTCTTGGACTAATTCATAGATAACCCTAATTGAAAACCAGATAGAAAAGGATAAGGAAGAAGAAAGTCTGGGAAGGGAGACTGCAGACTACGCAATGCAAACAGGTTAGAAAAAAGTTGTAAAATAGGGACCCCAATATTGGAGACCAACTTAAATTCAACAGGCGCTACAGAAGACGTCTTGCGGCATTTCGAGGGAAAGTCAAGCTCACTCGTTTTCCCGTTAAGAACCGATCCAATGTGATCAAAATGTCGGTTTTAATCGCTCCGCGTTAGGAGGTCTCTGCAGCGGGTTTACTCACCTCCTGATTTATCACTGGGTTCGGCTTCTGTAAATTGGAGAGAGACTTCTGCGAACCCGGCGGCTGCAGCGACTCCTGCGGCGCAGGGACTGTTACACTGGAACTGTAAAGAACATCGTGAACACGTAAATACCCCAGCAATGGGCATAAATCCCGGCTCTGCGCCTACGAGGATTTCATTTCAGGTCATGGAACCCAGGAGGGAATTTCCAGTTCTGACGCCTCAGGTAAGATGCAGGGGAACAGAATAATCTGCATCTACCCGAGGGGTACCGGGCACAGAACTCACCTCTTTTGGTCTGGCTGCTCCTGTTTGTTTGCCCATCCTGTTCCGTCCTTGGGCACAATAATTATATTTGGGTCGTTTCCTTTATTCTCAGATTTCAAGCTTGGCAGGTTTGCGGGAGGTGGCATACGCCGGGCAGCAGCAACTTTCCCAAGACTCTGTAGGCCATGTCTAGGTATAACTGCGGAGGTTAATGGTATAGCCGTTAGGTTGGCGATATGTCATTGGTAAGCAGAACTCTAAGCACACATTGCCCTACCAACAGGGGGCAGTAAAGGGCATGACGTTCACAGCTCAACGATTCCGGGGCACAACGCACCTGTGGTTCTGACTGCTTCTATTGACTTCCCTTTATACTTGTCAAACAGGTTGAGAGACGAGTACTTGCTTTTCCCATCCTTTCCCTTGGATATCTGCCCCAAACGATCGGACATTGCGATGAAATGTCATCTAGTAGGAAAATTTTTCTCTGCTCCTCTCCCTATCTGCCTGCGGGGGGGAAGATGGGACAGAAATGTAATCATTCTGCTTTTGACTTTACATCATTCTATTACGGAGACAATATTCTCGTGTACTCCTTGGCCCAAACCCTGCCTGGGAGTTAAGATTAACACCAGTGACGAAGACCAAGCTCCCAAAAAAAACCAAAATGGCGACCATCTCCAATCACCTAAACAGAAGCATTAGCGTTACCATGGAGACCGATCTACGTGGAACATATGCGCTCCATACAATCTATATGTAACTGGCAGCTAATACTGCATCTTCTACAGCTTAACGGAGCCTAGATCTGCTAAGGGAAGCGATCGCTCTCCTCATTTCTGCCTGGAAGCTCCAGTGAACGGTTTATTTCCAGTCGTGGACAACCCTGGCAAAACTCAAAGGCTCCGGCAAACAAGTTCAGCGTGTGTGTAAAGTCAGCGGCACTCTTTACCGGGACAGCCCTACTTGCCTGCCAAGAACGGGGAAGAAACCCAAGAGGTCTTGAAAGCTTACACTCTAAATCTAGCCCAGTTAGCCAATAAAATGTTATCCATCAACTTTCGTCCCAAGAATTCTAACGGCAAGGAGAACATTTAGATAAAGAAAACAAACAGTGGATGAAAGACCACGAGCTACAGAGAGACCCAACCAACTGGCCATCGAGTCACCTTCCCCCCTGGGGGCTTTGAAATTTCAGGCATGCTTTTCAGAAGTCTTTCAAACAAACTGCCCCTGCGTGTATCTTCATGCCCCACTCAGATACGCTTAGCACCGGGTTCCCCCAGGAGCCGACAAACCCCTTCTCTCTATCGCAGAAAGAACAGCCGGCGAAGGAACGACCGAAAAGTCCGCTTGACCAGAGTTACTCATCGATGTACGGCCATCACCCACACGTTGTGCTCCTAGACAAAAAAAAGTTATCCTCTTCATTGGGTATTGGTACGGAAATATAATGGACCTACGGCTATGTTTTATCTTTCAAGCTAATATTTATGGGGTAAGAGGGGATTGAAGGGGAATTCATACGGGGGGGGGGGGGAGGGGCGGGGTACGGTAATAACTCCCACAACTGTATGCTGGATTATAAAGTTGCCATTGTCAGTCGTGTGATATTCGGGGTGACTTTCTCTGCTCAATCACCACACTGAGCTGGTGCTTTATGGCAATGCTAAGGAAGTCTGCTCCTCCATAGACTTTCATTAGTCAGAATGTCCAGGTGTGTGATCAAAACTCAGCCATTCTATTGTTTGTCTAGTTGGAAGATAACAGAGCCACAACACATATTATTGACTTGTGAAAAGCAAGCCGCTTGCTTCAGACTCCTTCGGTCAGCGGAACGTTTCGGGGGCACCCAGCCACCGTTACAACGTAGCAGACGGTTTAAAGTAAGCAGCGAACTATCCTGCGTCCCCCGAGAGATTTTTTGTTTATTTCTACAAAAACAGTTGACGAACCACTTTGGGGACAATTAAAGGCAGGAAAATTGCCTCCGTTTCTAGCGCCTTCCCCAGTTGACGAGGAAAGGCCTCCAAAGCCCATCTATCTCTATCTAAAGAGAAATTATTAGAGCTCCCTTCTGAACCAGATACAAAAATAAAGCAGGTCCCAGAAGTGAAACATCTCAGATGTCTGGTTACAAAACGCCTAATTGTAACCCAAACCACGATTTCTACTTCCTTACAACAAAGAGCTGAGCCGTTTAAAAGGACGCTGCAGCCATCACATGCACGTTAATGCATATAACAGATATAGGGTCCCTTTAAATTATCATATGGTCCATTTTGTGAATGAATGGGGGGATTCTGGAAACTCTACCTTAAAAAACACATTGTCCCCTCTGTCCGCAGCCCAGCAAGAGATGCATTCGGCCGAATGCATCTCCCACCCTGCTGAACCTTGCGGGCAAGGGTCTGTTTAGACGCCATTGCGCATGTGTAAAAGCTTCCCATTGATTGGCTGCTTAAGCTGTCAATCAGTAAAAGGGCGCGCACATCAGTGGCGTAGCAAACAGGCGACCGTAAAGCCATTTCAAAAACGAATACGGCCGCAACAATCCTACAATTTAAATTCTTGCTCATAACCATGACTGAGCATTAAATATATGCATTTCTCCACAATTATAAATATTGTCTTATCTTCACACATATGAACATACAATTCAGCGACATGCAATATCTTTATTTACAGTTTAAGTTAATCATGTGCTACAAAACACATTTTAGTTAAATATTGCTAATTGGGGTGAAAAGATTACCGATACGTTTATTTTTAAAATCTACTGATTTGCAGCGACGGTTATTTAAACATAGAATTTTTCCTACTAAAATATACAAAGCCTTGCAATTCTACGAGCCAACATCAGCAAAAATATTTGGAACCCAGCTAGCCCACTACTAGGGGTGAGAGCCTTCGTAGACTAAACACACGCTAGTCTTATCTGCCAGGAACGGACGGTTCCGTTTACACAGATGTACGCGCAATTACAGGTACAGACATACGTGGCAACGCTCTATAATGACATAACATCAAGATATGACAGTCCATCAGACACTAAAGGGGCCATAAAAATGTGTATATATATATATATATATAATTAGATTATATATATATATATACACACACACACACACACACACGATGCTTAAATGTTTGGGGTCACTTAGAAATTTCCTTATTTTTGAAAGAAATGCACATTTTGTTCAATAAAACAACATGAAATGGTTCAGAAATCCAGCATAGACGGGGTTAATGTTGTAAATGACTATTGAGGCTGGAAACGTCGGATTTTTAATGGAATCTCTTCATAGGGGCTCATCCCTATTATCACTCCCATCACTCCTGTGTTCCAACGGCACGTTGTGTTCGCTGATCCAAGCTAAAGCTTAAAAGGCTAAATTGTTAGGAAGGAGAAAAAAACTTTTGCAATTATGTTACAGATAGAAATTTCCTGGTTTTCCATGAAGTGACCCCAAACTTTTGAAAAGTAGCAGACCCATAATTCTGGCCCAGGGGAGACCGACGGGCTGAGAAGATGGATCAGCGACATATTCCGTGTATATTTTCTTAATATTTCCTGTAGCGTGTTGGACACCAACAATGGAACCGGACAGATTAGGAAGGACGAGTATCCGACGGCTTGGTGTTTAATGCAAGACTTCAGATAATAAATACCTTAAAGAGAAGGATGGTAGCGGCAAACGGCCTCCTCGTAAACGCGTTCCGACGTATAAACCCAATTAAAAAGCTCCACACAGGTGGCTTCACTACAAAGAGTAGCCTGAAGCAACGAGAAGACTTTATCAGAGACTGCTACGAAGAACGCAAAGCGGATCCCGATCGGCAGCGCTGGTGCCGTTTATTAGAACTTAGCGGAATTTGTGTTACCGTAGAAGGAACCCCTGTGTTTAAAGCAACCAATCAGAACGTTTAAACAGAAATAAAAAGGGCCAATTTCCTTGAGGAATCCAGGAGAATTCTCAGAAGTCTCATTGATCCGTCCAAGCCAACCGCCTAACTATAGAAAGCGCCCCCCCAACCGCTTTGTTGTTCCGGACGGTTTATTCAATATCCATGGTGGTCCTTTCATCGCACATCTCCCAAAACACAACCGATCCATCAGGTCAGAGGAGTTTGAGGATAAACCACCCAAAACTAAGCAGTTTTAAGAAGGAATTTGTGTGAATATACATTGTATACGCATATTAATGTTAACACTCAGAAGAGACACCGCACCAACATCTGTTAAGTGAACCGAGGCTCCCAGTATTCTGTATGCACATCGCCCAATTTCTACCCCGGTGAGCTTGAGAGGTAGAGTGTCACACAAAGTGGCAGTGATACTGTGTACATGCGCACAATTCACACCGAGGCACCGGAGAATTAACCTGGACTGGGAGATTGCAGTCCAGAATCTACCTCAATCCTGAAAAGTGGGACAGAGTGGCAAAAACCAGGACTGGGAGGCATGTGTACATCATGCCAAGTATCAGTCCATCAAGTCTGACAAAATCCATGTTTGGCGTGTGTGTATATACACAGATTATCCACAACATTATGACCACCTGCCTAATATTGTGTTGGTCCCCCTTCTGCCACCAGAGCAGCCATCAGGGCATGGACTCCACTGGTGCTGTGGTACCTGCACCAAGTCATTAGCAGCAGGTCCTGTAAATTGCGAGGTGTGGACTCCATAGATGGGACTTGTTTGTCCAGCACATCCCACAGATCCTCGATTGGATTGAGATCTGAGGAATTTGGAGGCCAAGGCAACACCTTGAACCCGTTGTGTTCCTCAAACCATTCCTGAACCATTTTTGCTTTGTGGCAGGGCGCATTACCCTGCTGAAAGAGGTCGATGTCATCAGGGAATACCGTGTCCATGAAGGGTCGTACGTGGTCTACAACAATGCTTAGGCAGGTGGTTTGTGTCAGCGTAACATCCACAGGAATGGCAGAAGCCAAGGTTTCCCAGCAGAACATTGCCCAAAGCATCACACTGCCTCCGCCAGCTTGCCTTCTTCCCACAGTGCATCTGGTGCCGTGTGTTCTCCAGGTAAGCGATGCACCCGACCATCCACATGGTATAAAAGAAAACGCGATTCACCAGACCCTTCTTCCATCGCTCTGTGGCCCAGTTCTTATGCTCACGTTCCCAGTGTAGGCACTTTCGGCAGTAGACGGGTGTCAGCGTGGGCACCCTGCCTGGTCTCCGGCTACGCAGTCCCATACGCAACAAACTGATGCTCTGTGTTCTGACGCCTTTCCATCAGAACCAGCAGTAACTTCTTCACCAATTTGAGCTGCAGCACCTCATCTGTTTGAATTGAATTTGACCCCCCCCCCACACGCATCAATGAGCCTTTGGCCACCCATGACCCTGTTGATGGTTCATCGCTTTCCCTTCCTTGGACCATTTATGATGGGTACTGAGCGCCACAGCCCGGGAACACCCCACAAGAGCTGCCGTTTTGGAGAAATGCTCTGACCCAGTCGTCCAGCCATCACAATTCGGCCCTTATAGTCGCTCAGACCCTTACACTTGCCCATTTTTCCTGCTTCTAACACATCAGCTTTGACAAAATGCCCGCTTGCTGTCTGATATCCCCCCTCCCGCACACACAGGTGCCATGATAAGATTATCCGTGCCATTCCCTTCACCTGTCTGTGCCCAGAACGTTAAGGCTGGTCGGTTTATACCATTAGTAAAAAAAAAAGCATCTTTGTATGGCTGAAAGTGGTTTATTTAACATTATAAATCCAAGCAGTGCAGCCATGCAATTCCAGAAGCAACGATCCAGATCATATGGAGAAAAAAAGGTAACCAAATCAAGAAATATTCAGCTATAAACATTTTGTATATGCACAGCGTGTTTACACACAAATATCCGACGGGTAAACCCGAAACCGATGATAGAGAATCACGTGAGGCAATCCTCAGAGCGACAAACGGCGATCGTGCGGAAGAGGAGGCCGAAACTCCACAACTACTACTGATCAGGGGTTCACGGAGACATCGTAGCCGATTTTTATATCACGTAGTACTTACAAGGAAGCATCATCCAGACGACAGGCTGTCTAAGCCTGATGTTCCACTTTCATAACCAAACGAAGCCTTCCTAGTACCAATAAATGGCCAAAGACTCCACACAACGCGTTCAACTCACAGAAGTGTCTGCCTGCGGCACCTCCGTGATATACACGTAACCAGCGATTATCACTCACAATCACACACACACACACAATAACACACATTTATTTAGTGTCATAACTGTGCAGGATCTGGGAAAAAGGACAGACCCGCTTAAACGCAAACCTTTCCCACAACGCGGCAGAGCCCCTGCAATCGCATAGAGCAAACATGAAGCCCTTGGAGAAAACCATCTGCCCTCTCCATTACTAAACATGTCCAGCTCAAGGTCATCTCACCGCCTCGGCTCCTGCGCTTAATGTCATCGTACCCTCTCCGCCGTCTGTTCAATCATATAGATTAGGAACCGCCGTAACCTTATCCGGCAGGGCCTTCCTCACCGGAATAAAACATGGCTTCCCCATCACCTTCCGGAGCGGAGTGCAAATAGTAAACGTTTGATTAATTCCCAAATATATCCAAATTCCGGTTTAGAACGGTCTGTGCACTAAACCCGGGGTTCCCGCTGCGGGAATTGGGCATCCTGTAGAAAAATAAAGATTCCAAAGCGCCTCTGTGTCTGACCTCCACTCTCTCAGGGAATCCCCGCCACGGCTGAGGCAGCGCTCACTGAGTGTGCCGGAATTTCAGCTGTCAGTAGTAACCGCCAATGGATATTGAATTAAAACTACCCAGAGTCACCAGCCTCCTCAAAGCTTATCAATGCCGCTTACTAACGGCGACCACACTCAGATTACAGGAAAGCATATAAACGTTCTGCTTACTAGCCGACTGGACTACGGGGTCCGAATAAATCAGGATACTAACGCAACATCGTACCTTTCCCAGGTATCAACTTACATTTCTAGATTGTAAGCTCCTTTGGCCAGGACCATCCCCCCGTTTCTATAAGTGTAATTGTAAAGCGATGCGCGTACCCATTGTACAGCGCTGAGGAATATGATGCCACAATACCAATAATAATGATGATATTCAGCCATTTAGCAAATAAAATCCAAGCAATTTTGTATTCAAAACAAGCAATTGGGTGGGGGGAGGGAGGGTCATCGGAAGAGCCCTACAGACTGTAAATACCAAAAAAGTTGCTAGGAACAACGCGGTGTTAACGTTTGTTTTTTACACGCACAAAAATAACGCAGACCACAAATCCAATAACACAATAATAATAATAGTTTTAATTTAAAAAAAGAGGGCATCAAAGTGAGAAAGTCTATTAACAAACCAAATTAAACTAAAAGGGGGGCTCAGCAGAAGAGAGATCTCAATACATTTTAGTTTTTTGTTTTTTTTAGTGCATTTAATATTAAAAACACAAACATTTTGAAATGTATAACAAATTGACTGACAGACACAGGGAACGTTGTGTGGGCAGATAAACACTAATTGCGGGTATTACACCCCGATTCCACTCACTAGGAGTCAGCAATTTACCTGCCACACGCACTATACGTTACCAACACACACCTATAGCACAAATACACACACACACACACACACACACACACACGGGTGCATTACTATAACCGCCAGCGTACACGGAGCGGCCAATAACCCTTACACCACCGCTCCGTATGTTTACATATAGAACGTGGATTGTGGCCATTCAGTAAATAAACCCCTTTACTTGGCAGCCATATTGGGGGGGGGGGGATATATAAACATACCACAGAAAAAATGCACAAAATACATGGTCAATGCAATTACAGATTGTACAATATAGCATAATATGTATATAACCTACACACACACACATATACATATATATATATACACACACCCCATATATTCTCCCCACACACACGTATATAATATACAGCTTCCTTACAGACCCACACATACATACATACATACAGACAGACAGACACACACACACACATATATATATACATACATACACACACACATATACACATATGTGGCCTCCTTACAGGCACATAGATGGGAAGAATCAGAACGCTGCATAATCTTATAGATCCCCAAATACCCTCCACAGCTCATCAGATACCCCAAAGCACCGCCATTATTGCCCCGCATACACACCCAGCCCCCGGAGGCCTGTGAGGCTGCATAATATCCCCCCCCATTAGAACCCCTTCTCATGTACTTATTGCACCAGACTCCATCATCTGCCCCTCTCCCCCCCCCCCCCGACTCAGGAACCCCAGCCAAGGGGGAGGGGAATAAAGCCGGCGGCTGAATAGGCCTCGGGGCCAGAGTTTCCTCCTCCGTGTCGCCGGGAATTGGTGTACGGGGCCCCCGGGAGCATTTCCTCTCTACCCCTGCAAGCGTACCTAGCCAGGGGATGAGGGAAGATGGAGGAAAATGGCTGCTGGGCCTGAACCGAACAAAGCTGTGGCCTAGGCCTAGGCCTAGCCAAGCCCCAACTCCCCCCGCCTCCACCCGGTATAGAATGACCCCGAGCGCCGCCCCGCTACAACTACCGACCTGGTCTGGTGGAGGGCTCTTATGGACTAAATTCTAAACAATTCCGGGTTCGGGATAGGCGGTCGGTGCACGGGATGGCGACGGATTTAAGGCGATTCTGCTCCGACTCTTCGCCTCTCTCCTCCGTCTCTCTCGTTCTGTGTATTTTTTTTCCTTTGGCCCCTCCCCCGGTTCGGCTGTCAATCAGTGAATAGGCGTGACAGGGTTAGAGGAAAGCGGAGAGCGACGCCTGCCGGCTCCGGACAGAACTACAACAACAACTGCTTCTGAAGTTCCACTTGGAAAAGGGATTGTGCAATAAGGCACTGGCCATCAGAATGAATGATGGCTACCAGAGGAATAACTGATCAACCGAATCGTGGATTAAACCAGACCATTCAGTTATCCAATTTGGTTATGGCTTACGCTCCTTTACTATTAATAATAATAAAAATGTGTCCTGGAAGAAAATGGTCAGTGTGGCTACCCTAATACCTGCTCACACAAGAGGACCATTCGTTAGGCGTGTCCCAGACGGCACAAAGATGTCGGCTCCGGGCTACGTGATGCCGAGATTGGAGTAAAAACCTTGGGAGTCGGGTTGAGTCCTGATGAGTCCTGGGTGTACGAAGCAACAACGAATGCACATTATATTTAACCTCATGAGCCGGTATGGGGGACTATTGGGCCGTTGTTGGCCAACGGCCCAATAGGCATTTGCCCAATGTGCCAGATGGCCAAACTGGGCATGGAAGAGACAGCCCATCTCCGGGTTCCTTTCCCTGTGTGCCTCTATCCTCCTCTGATGCCCCTTTTTCCCTCCCCTGATACCCCTCTTTTCTAGGAGGTCAGAATGTTTGCTGGTTATGAGGGCATCGCAGGGTTCTAAAAAGCCCTGATAATGTGTACAGAAACAGCAGGAAACGGCTTTATAAATAAACAGGTGGAGAAAGATTTCAGACTGGCCGGAAGTCTCGCTACCCAGAGCCATCTCTCCTCGGGGGAGGGGCCTTTTTTGATGAGCAGGGATAGCCCATATGTGGGGGGGGGTCGCTGTGTGTATATATATATATATATAATATATATATATATATATATATATGGGGCAGTTTTTGGGGGTGGAGGGGAATAGGGCGGGAAGTGGGCGGGTACAAATAATGCTTCGGCGACCCGGAGATCACCGCCATCACCGGCAGAACTGGAGAAGCGGCGCCTCACCTGGAGTCTCTGGGCCAAACCTGTAGAGTTGGCAGGTACGCCGAGGCTCATCTCGGTCTCGGTTCTTGCGATGAGTTGAATCAGCCGCCTCCTTCCAACTGGAGACCTTTGTGCCGCGTCGTCTTAAGACCTATAAGATGCTTTAAAAAGAAGAAAGCCTGATCCTTCCATCAATGGGTTTTATTTCAGTAACTGAAAGTCCGCGGCACGGTCTTAAAATATTATATTTTAGCGTCTTAGCCGGTGATTTTTATAGATGGCAGCTGTTCTACGCCACGCCAAGCAATTTTAGGTCTGGTAACGGAATCTGAAATGAGTGCGGCTCATTTATACGGGCACTCAGGGGTTAAGAGACCGCTCGGCAGAATCTCTAAATTAAATATTAATACGCAATTATGTGGGGGATGATTTATAACGTGCTCGTCTTCCTCGCTAATCTCGTATTCAGAGATTAACCCTTGAAAGCCCACAAAGCTGTATTTTGGTAGCCCAGCACTTGCTTTTTAGAAGGTACCATAGCTAGGACGTCAGGTTGGAATGACCAAAAAAAGGGGTAGCTTTGTTTTAGGGGGTGTGGTTAGAGGTGTGGCTTGGGTGGGGCTTTTACCAGGACTGGTAATGTGATCTATTAATAACTATTTATGGAACTGAGTATGGCATATGACCCCTTCGTGACCAAAGACGTACCAGGTACCTCATGAATACCTAGAGGACCAATGACGTACCCGGTATGTTGGGTTTTAAAATGTTTTTATTTTTTTTTACCTGGCCCCTAAGGGGTTAATTTATATCACTATTAATGTATATTAGGTGGTCAGTATAAAAAAGCCTTGGTCCTTATGGCTTTAAAGCAAAAATAGTGTGTATTATTTATACGATTTTATTGATAAACGTGTTTTCTTAAATTTATATACACACTTTTATTACTCTTTTAGTAGCAAATGTAATAAATTGTTTTATTTGGCCAATGTACAGAGACGCATAAGCCTTCATGACCTCAGAGGTCCCGTCTTAAGATGTAATCAGGCTTCTGAGCTCTTACCTTACTTATACAGACTCTCTATACCCCTAATGCATGCGCCCCAAATATATTGCTACGGGCATCAGACTTTGCTCCTAGTCTCCAGTTTCTAGGTGCATCAGGCCTCCTCTAGATTGTAAGCTTGTTAGCCGAGCTTTACCTAATGTATTGAGTCGTCTTAGTCTGGCAGTTCTATTTTTATCAGATCTTTTGAATCTAGGGACTGTAAGATGCGCTGGGGAAATTGTTGGCGCCATATTGATAAGATATACTACTAATAATAATAATTATAATAATAGTAAATAACAATAATAGTAATAATAATATAGTAATACATAATAATATAGTAATAATAAGAATTACTTATTATAATAATAGTAAATAAACAATAATAGTGAATAATAATAATCTATAATAATAATAAAACAAATAGTTAATATAGTAATAATAATAATAATAGTATATAATTATTTATTCTAATAATAGTAATAACAATAATTAGTAAATAATAAGTATTATAATAATAGTGAAATAATCAAATAATAGTTTAATAATAATTATATTATCTAAGTGATAATATAATAGTAATAATAATTAATTATATAATAGTAAATAATAATAGTAATAAAAATAATAATGCCATCAGTATACATAAATTTTATTTTAAACCTCACCAGCATTGGGCGCTGTGTTGCGTCTCCCTCCTGTATGATCTGTTGCTCTGCAAACAATGCAACCACTAGGGGGAGACAAGGTAGCCAAAATGACAAGACGCCTACAGGACGGGGCAATCATTAGTGGCAGTGGGCATATCAAATATAAACGATTCTTAGATTTCAGTAGACAAATAAATATAGAACTTTAATAATTTGATATAGCCTTGCGGATTATAACACGCGCCATATTTATCATCGTAGACGCGCCAGTCGATGGGTGCCTGCGCCATTCAGCTGCCCTTCTGGCACGGCATATAAATAGCTCACTTCAGAAACGGCTAGTGGATGGTTTCAGCCCAAAATTAAATGTCGACAAGGAGTCTGGGGTCGCCACCGAACTTCAAATAATGGGAGTGGGTCTGATACCGGCCTAAGATTTGGGATTTTAGGGCTGTTTTTACAAAGCCTTAGCGTACCATCAAGAAAATATAGGTATGTTATCTGCGCATGATGCTGCCAATAATATCGACCAATGCGGTGGTCTAATTATTGATTTTTATGCCTAAAACTCTGATAAACAAATGAGCACAAAGATCCATATATATATATATAATTCTTTATTTATCAAGCGCTA